>VICI01002323.1:0-17110 GCA_019593645.1 Akabosia matsudoensis
TTTTTTATGCGCGCTTATTATTTAAAGGTGGGATTTACAGGATCATAGGGTTCACCACAAGTACATGGACACTGATGCAGACCCGCATAATGCTTCTCGAGGATTTTGGTTTAGTCATATAACATGGCTGTTTCAGCCAAAGCATCCGGAAGTTGACGAAAAACTTCAAATCGTAGATATCTCTGATTTGGCAAGAGATCCTGTCATTAGATTCCAAAGCAAGTAAGTCCTTAGTCCTTATGTTCGTGTCGTGTGAGGATCCTCCCCAGCCACCATCAGCCAACACTACGTTTTAGCTGAAAGTGGCTCGGCATGGTCATCATCACTCGTGCGTAGTAGTAAAAGATGACCAACATGACAAAGTTAATGGAGCTACCAAACAACCTATGCTTGATTGTAGATACTACTGGGAACTTATTTTGGTCGTTTTCTTTGTCTTCCCGATGTGCGTTTTTCATATTATTTACCCGGAAGTGTCACTCTTCCATTTATTCGTGATGAACTTTACTCGATACGGATACTCCCTGCACTTTACGTATCTGGTGAACAGTGTGGCTCACATGTGGGGCGACAAGCCATACGATAAGTATGAGAGATTGTATGATAAATACATAGATGAAAATTATGCACTAATATGATTGCTAACGACGTGTTCAAATAGATACATCACTCCATCGGAGAATACATTGGTGTCGATTCTTGCTGGTAAGTACAGCGTCAATTTAAAAAAGAAATTTTCTTAGAAATATTTTATGAATGAAAATTATGAACGAAAATGTTAGTGGGCGAAGGATGGCACAACTATCACCACACGTTTCCATGGGATTACAAAGCAGCCGAACTCGGAACCAAGTACAACTTGTCTACTGTACTCATCAATTTCTTTGCCAAAATTGGATGGGCGTATGACATGAAGACAGTGTCACATAAACTACTCCTGGACAGGATCAACAGAACTGGGGACGGAACTCATCCTCTTCATGTAAAAAATAGCAGTGAGCAAGCCGACAGCGAGGTGGACAGATCATCCAATACATGCTGGGGTTGGGGAGATGACCAGTTGTCCAAAGCAGATATGGAAATAACAGAAACGATGTATCAAAGGGAAGATTAAAGCTATCTAAGTATGTCCTTTGCTATGGAAAATTATTTTTATCACTCTCACTATGTCTATGTCACAACAAAGTTTTGCAGAGTTGAAAAAACCGTACTTTTCATTTGTTTTCGCTTGGTCTGGTTCAAGGGTTGTGTCAATAAGTGACGTGAGGAAAGCCATTGCATAGTTTTCTGAACCATATTGTTCTGTACGAAACACAGTATGGTTGTGTTAGTGTTATGCAACATTTGTCACACCAATAAAGTACCACTTCTTAATCAGCATTTTTTGCAGTTTTTCAATTGTTTTATTGGGGCATTATGAACTTCAATAATTTTACAGCAAGGACTTGAGTTCGTGACTTGATACGGACAGTTTTTGAAAGGACGAAAGAAATTTGTAAGTCAATTAAATACTTATAGAGTCCTTTAGACGAGGCTCGGGAAATGCTCATACGCGGGTTGACACCGGAGCTTGTGAGCTGTTGGGTGGTGAGCATGTACCATATAACCGGCAATACGTGAATATCATAAACATGTTGGGTTTGGATTTCAATGTTGTATTCAAGTTTATTAAACTAAACCCATGCATCATAAAAATGTCAAATAGTTCACGTAAAGCTCTTGAAATCGATCGTGTAATCCTGGAACCATTCTTGCTCACATGAAACGTGACAATTTTATCATTTTATCAAATTCACGAGTGGTCTTGCCACTAATAATATAATATATAAATATAACACTTGCTCCCACTTCAATCCCTGTTTGCAATTAAAACTTCACAACTAGTGCAGAGCAAAGAGCCCTTGCTTTCGGTGCAATGTCTTCCACAGCCAAATCACACGAAGAGTCCAAAATCCGTCCAGTTGGAGAGGACGAGCTACCTCCAGAGTTTAAAAAGTTCGACAGACCTTTTGGATTGGAGCAACATGTCTTCAACAGGGTTTGGCTCGGATTCACGAATTTTTGCATGGCATATTACTTCTTGTATCTTGTACCGTTTGGTATCATTCCTAGATCGACAATTATTCCAGGTTTTCTGATGAATTTTTATATTTATACATGCCAAAAGAGAGTTTCTGGAATGATACAATCTATTTCATGGATGGTGTAAAAATTTAGGGTTCATTTACGGGTACTTAACCGGCTTAGGAACAACAATGGGCAGCCATCGATACTGGACTCATCGGACTTTTAAAGCCACCCGTCCACTGCAAGTTCTAATGATGCTCATGCAAACTGCTGGTGCGCAATATCCAATCTTCAAATGGTGTAGGGTTAGTAAGTATGATAGCCAGGCACTTAGCCCTGGGTCCTGTTGTTTTTCAAACTAACCAAAATACAACTTGAACTCTGTTCTGCTACAGGATCACAGAGTTCATCACAAATATATGGATACTGATGCAGACCCGCACAGCGCTGCACGTGGATTTTGGTTTAGTCACATTGGATGGTTACTAGAACGGAAGCATCCGGAAGTAGAAGAGAAGCTAAAAATTGTAGACATTTCGGATTTAATAAGGGATCCAGTGCTCAGATTTCAAAGCAAGTATGTTCTATAGTGGGATTTATAAAAGACTCGCTCTAGTTGGAAACCTTAAATGGGGTCGTGTTTTGACGCAGATACTACTGGGAACTCATGGCTCTAGTTTTCTTTGCACTTCCGCTGTACGTGTTTCACCTTCTCTACCCAGAAGTGTCTCTCTTCCATCTGAATGTCATGAACTTTGGCAGATACGGAATATCCTTACACTTCACCTTTCTCGTGAACAGCGTGGCTCATATGTGGGGTGATAAGCCTTATGATAAGTAAGCGGGAATACTATGGCAATACCTGAACACTTGAATATACTATGGCAATATTGGTGCACTTCTGCCAAAACCAACTAACTTTCAGGGTACTTGTGTTATTTATAGGTACATAACACCAACTGAAAATAAATGGGTATCTCTTCTTGCAGGTATGCAAATAACATACGTCTACAATTCTAAATTTTCAAAGACTAATTACATATAATTCATGATAGTCGGTGAGGGATGGCACAACTACCATCACACGTTTCCATGGGATTACAAAGCAGCCGAGCTGGGATTTAGCTACAATTTATCCACTGTGCTTATCCATTTGTTCGCCAAAATTGGATGGGCGTATGACATGAAGACGGTTTCGCATAAATTACTCTCAGAAAGAATCAACAGAACTGGAGATGGAAGTCATCCCCTTTACGTGAAGAACAACAATGAGACGGAAGATAAGATGAAGCTTTCCCCAAATACGTGCTGGGGATGGGGTGACGAGCAGTTAACAAAAGAAGATATGGAAGTTACTGAAACAGTGTTCGAAAGGTCGACAAAAACGTTGTAATAACATTTTCTTAGAATTTATAATAATTGCTTGAAATGAAAATAAATGTTGATACATCGATATTTATTTCTTTTCTCTTTCCACGGTTTACATTTATGCTTTACCAATACATATTTGTTTTATCAATATAATCCGGTGTGGTGCGCATTTAGGATTCCTGGATGCATGACAAACTCGTGAATGTGCGATTAATCAACCAAAAATCGATTACTGGTAATTTAGTGGCGACGGTTAGGTTAACAACTGAAATCATTCATCGTCCATGGTTACGTAATTAATTTTGACTTTAGCCAATTAGACACGACAAAATACATCAATTCCCTTCAAAATGCTATGCTGTTACAATTGAGCTTAGGCATGGATAGCAATACCAGTGCAGTTTACAATTAGGATTTTTTACCAAATAAATTGGGTTTTATTTTGTGATTTTATATATAAAAAATTTCAGCTAGTACGGTATTGAAAGATGTGACAGGTGCTTCGATTGCGATTAACAACAATGGTATTCTTCTTTAGCTCGTGACATGCTCAGCTTTTCGTTTAACGTTTCCAGCAATTAAATTACATTTTTCTTCTTATTAGATAAAGCATCAGTTTTCAATCTTGGTCTTTTATAAAGCTACATAACAAACGTTCAGTATATATTACCCCATGCCGCAAATTTAAGGTACGATAACAGACTGCATAAACTTGAAGTTAGGATTTGAATTACTGCCTACAATTCAAAGAAAAAATGCTCACAAAGGCTAAAGTTCTTTAACATGGTGCAAATAACTTAGTTTTCCGTCTTTCTCATTTTTTGGATTAGTTTTACTTCCTATACTTACTATGGTATGATTACGTCAAATAATACATAGTTTTGTCTACACGTTTCTTTTAAAGTTTTAACAATTGACAATGTTGGCTAACGTTACACTTGTAATACAATTTTAACCAAAAACATCTTCATACAAATGCGCCTGCTCTTTCAGGTGCATATAGTCTGTTCCAGGAACCATTTCATCAAAACTCGACTTGGCCTCTGGATGACGGAGCAGAGACTTGGGAGTCATGATGATCAGTGGTTTGCGGAAGGGAAGAGCGATTTGTCGACGCAAAATCTACACGTTTCTTTTAAAGTTTTAACAATTGACAATGTTGGCTAACGTTACACTTGTAATACAATTTTAACCAAAAACATCTTCATACAAATGCGCCTGCTCTTTCAGGTGCATATGCTTGCTTCCGGTAGCAGTAGAGGCAGAGACAGCACGACCAGCATACCTACAACAAATGGACAAAAGTCAATTCATGAGTAAATTCAAACGGAAATATATTTTGACAATTGCATGCTACTTATTAATTAAATTGACAGCTTACCTGACTTCTCGTTCCGGAGCCAAAGTTCGCATCCTTGGTTGAACGTATGACCAAGATCCACTGTTCTTGTGTTCTTCTTGTACCCATAATACTTGGGCATTCGGATACTTTTCTAATTCTGCTTTCAAGAGGTCATAAGGGAAGGGCGATATTTGCTCAACACGGGTGATGGCAACATCATTATCTAATCCACGATTGCCTCGCTCCTTTCTCAGATCATAGTAAACTTTGCCACTGCACAAGAGGAGCTTCTTGGCACTGCTAGAAGTACTTGGGTCGGGGATAATCCGCTGGAAGTCTGTTCCAGGAACCATTTCATCAAAACTCGACTTGGCCTCTGGATGACGGAGCAGAGACTTGGGAGTCATGATGATCAGTGGTTTGCGGAAGGGAAGAGCGATTTGTCGACGCAAAATAGTGGAAGTAGTTAGCAGGCGTCGTCAAATTAGCAACCTACACGACAATTGCACGATACAATCAATAATTTTGGTCAGGTCAGACAGGATTGAAATAATATGGGGATTAATCTTACAATCCAGTTGTTTTCTTGAAGTTGACGGACGGCTACATCTCCATCCAAATTGGGAATAACATCTGGGTCGTCAGAGCTCATTTGCAGGAATCTTTCCAGCCTAGCAGAAGAATGTTCAGGGCCCATACCTTCCATGCCGTGTGGTAATAGCATGATTAATCCAGTCTGTCGCACCCATTTCGACTGTCCTGAGGAAATGAATTGATCAATGATGCACTGGGCTGTATTGCTAAAGTCACCAAACTGTGCTTCCCAGCAAACCAGCGCGTTAGGGTTCGTCATTGAATAACCCAATTCGAAACCTGATTAAAAATCGTAGAAAATGTACATATTGAAACAAAGTTCCACAATTGATGTTAAATTATGCCACTATCAGAACTCACCTAATACGCCAAATTCAGACAAACTGGAATTACATACAGTGTACGGGGCTTGGTCAGGGTACAAGTTGCAAAGTGGACGGTATGTGGCCTTGTCTACTTTTTGGTGGTGCAAAACATGATGGCGATGGCTGAAAGTTCCTCTTTCGACATCTTGGCCGCTCAGCCGCACATGGATACCCTCTTTCAACAGTGATCCAAAAGCCATTGCTTCACCAAGAGCCCAATCAACGGTGCGGTTTTCAACCATCTCCATCCTACTCTTCAATATACGCTCAAGACCCTTGTGGATTTCAAACTCAGCAGCGTTTGGCGGTGGGGAACTGAACCGTTTACCAATGTGTGTTAATGTTTCTTCGTGCACTCCGGTTGGGCTAGATTTCATTGGGTCCTTGCCTTCAAAGAATCCTGACCATGGGGAGTCCAACCAGTCCTTGTACTTAATATTGGTGACCTTCTGAGCACCTAAGTAAGCTTCTTCTAGAATTCCTTCGTACTTCGCTTTGACGTCCTTAATTTCATCGTTTGAAACAACTCCTTCATCGCTGAGTTTCTTCGAATACTTCTCCAACGCATTCTTGGTGCTTTTGATCTTTCGGTACATGAGAGGTTGGGTAAACATGGGTTCGTCGATTTCATTGTGGCCGTTACGCCTGTAGCAGACCAAGTCGATAACTACGTCCTTGTGGAAGGTTGCTCGCCATTCAGCAGCAATATTGCAAACGTGTAATACAGCTTCAGGATCGTCCGCATTCACGTGGAAGATGGGAGCGTTCACCACACGAGCCACATCTAGGGACAATTTTAATAGTAAAGAATAAACCAATAAACTAATTACGTTACTACAAAAGAAAATCTTTTCCTTTATCACGCACCGGTACAATAAGGGCTCGATCTGGAATGTCTAGGGTCAGTAGTGAATCCGATTTGATTGTTGACGACGATATGTACAGTGCCATGAGTTGTGTAATCGGGAAGATCTGACAAGTGGAAGGTTTCAAAGACAATTCCCTGGCCGCAGAAGGCAGCATCTCCATGAAGCAACATGGACATGACCTTCTTTCCTTCGTTGTCTCCACGGTAGAATTGCTCAGCTTTGGTTTTACCCTGTACGATGGGATCGACAGCCTCTGTAAAGGAAAATCAAACTGCGTCAATTTCTGATGACCATAACAATTGTATTTACAGTGTATATTAATGCATACCCAAATGGCTTGGATTGGCTACAACAGCCAACCGAATGTTCTTGTTCGTTACACGGTTCAAACGTTCAATGTAAGTTCCCAAGTGGTACTTGACATCTCCAGATCCATCATCGGTTGCTTCCAAAGCGGCAAATTGGCTGAAAATCTGTTCTAGCGGCTTTCTGCATACATTCGCCAACACATTCAATCTTCCTCTGTGCGGCATTCCCATCACCACTGACTCAACTCCATACTCTGTACTCTTGTCGATAATTTGCTTCATGGCTGGGATGAGAATTTCGCAGCCTTCTAAACCAAATCGCTTCTCACTCGACCACTTCTTGGCTAAGAAAGCTTCGAGACCAGTAGCTCGGGTGAGTCGAGCTAAAATCAACCTTTTTGTTTCCGTGTCAAAGTCCATCACTCCAGGCGGCTCCAACCGCTGCCGAATCCAATTACATTGCTCCAGGCTGTTGATAAACATGAATTCGGCTCCAATAGATCGACAATACGCATTTTCCAAGCGGTTCAAAATTTCTCTCAATGTCAACTGCTTGTCCTTGCCACCAATGAATGTCGTTGCTGGTAACTTGAAAACTCGGTCCATGTCTTTTTCCTCTGACGAATTTAGAGAAAAAGCATATACGTTAGCATCCAAAATGAGATAAATTTTAAAACGATAAAAGAAAAAAAAACAACAAAAAAGGGGGGTGAACAAGTTTTAATGACAGAGCTGACTGAAATTCTATTTCTGTTAATAGTTCTAAAACTCAAACTAAAATTTTCTCTATTTTCTATTAAACTCTTTTCTAACCCCCCTAACCATGTCCAAAAATTGTACATAGTTAGGGCTAGTGCGTGCGGTTAAGCATATTGAGTGACAAACAAAAATAAAATATTCGTAAACCAAGAATTAAAGTAAATTGAAAGAAAAAACCAAGGACAAAACAATGAAAAAAACTGTCTACAGGTCACCTACAAGATATTTACTACCAGGACCGTAAAAATTTTTCTTTTTCTACCTTCTCGCATGGCAAATTATCACTCAACTCATGAAAAGGATAATAAATTCAAGTGCAAAAATGACAATTAAACCATAAAATCATAGGAAATTTTTCATACGCGGAAAATTTTTGTCTTGCTCACGACGATAGTGATGATTTCAGAACAGAAATAAAATTTAAAAAATCCAATAAGAACTTTCGAAAGAAAGAAATTCTTCTGGCAAGTAGTGGTGGTTTTCTTGATTTTGTTTGGTGGTGGATATTTTTGAAAAAAAGAGTAAGGAAAAGACTTTTACCAAAGGAGTATGATTTGTAGACGAGCTCCGTAGGTGTGGAGTCATCGAGATCAACGCTAGCTATACCTAACGGATCCAGATCAGCTATGTTATGCCCACGAATCTGTGAGATTAAGGGATATACCTTGTTTTTAGAATTATTTTTCTCGGTGATTTCACCAAAATCAGTTCGAAATGTTCGCCTTTCCTTTTACAAACAACTCTCCACTGGATAAATGATTACGAAAAAATATATTAAAGCTGATAAGCCGGCTAAGAATACTCCCCGATACTACAAAAATTAGCGTCACGCTGTTGACCACCTTCGACACAAGCTTAAATACCACCACCCCGACAATTTAAAATAGAAAATAATAATACAAGAAAATTGTGCAGAAAAATGTTAGCAAAGCAAGAAAAACTAGTGCACTACCCAAAAGCAGTTAACAAATTTCATTGAGTTTTCAGTTGGAACTAGAGAGGTAAACACAAAATTGGTGAGTCAGCTCTATCCAAAGATATGTACACAAGACCAGGAAACTTCATCGTCACTTTCCTTTCGAAAAAACAGATAAAATTAAAATTGTTTGTACAAAAGCTAACCATAACCCTCCATGTAATTTCGCACGACAATGGCCTTCGCATCTTTACCATCACGGTGTAAATCGGCAAAAGTAATTTCTAACGGGTCGAGTCTCGCGATATGATGTCCACGGGCCTATACACATTTCGGTTTTTAAAAGATTGCGGAAAACGTCCATTGACAGGAAGTAAAAATAAAAATTTAACATTATATCTGTCTACACAAAGAAAACGTATAGTCCAAACTCTCACTTGCAAATGGGAATTTAAATTGGAAACTTGTAACTTGAAGTAAAATGAGAGAAAAAAATCATATCCAGTTAAGCACTCAAAACAAATGAAGATAATATTTTTAAGCAAACAACTTTCAAGCAAAGAAATTGTTATCAGTATCATTTAGAGGGGAAATATAATTGAGCACCAAAAGCAAAAACACTGTTGCATTTTCAAATTAGCAACATGCATGCAAGGATTAAGAATTTCGTTGAAACGTTTTAAATAAGGCATGCGTCTTTAGTTTCCAGACGAAAAAACCGAAACGAACAGTGAAGTTGGCTGTTATTCTTTTGAAATTTGGCCGTGGCGAACATAATTTTTGTTTTGTTGGCAGTAGAACGTTTAACAGTAATTAGTAGGTAATCCAATGTCTTTTTTTAGTTTGTAGTGCGGAACTGATAGAAAATGAGTGAAAAAAATTTCTGACCTGGTAGCTACGAATTATGGCTTGCACAGCAAGATGGTCGTCGATGACTTTTTCACTTGGAGCTCCAAGACCTCCTCCCATCATTCCAGATGGAACCAAAGCACCACCTGTGAAGGCAGAGACAGGTAAGGTGTTTGGCTCGGGGGGAGCAAGGTTAGGTGGTCTTTGATACGCCTCACCTGGTTGAGCACCATCGTACGTGTTGCGGAAAAATGCGTCCCAACTCTGAAGAATTAATAACAAAGATTATGATAACAATTGCCAGTTTAACAAATATGAACATATTTAAATATTTGTTAGATCTTACGGCGTGAACAGAGCTAGGATCCTGGAGCCAGGAGTTATACATTTCCTCTACGTAAACGGATGAGTTTCCATTGAGGAAGGGTTCCGCAGCAGCAGGCGCCGTGGAGTACTGCTTCTGATCAGCTCCTTTATTGACCACTGATGACACAGCAGCCGGGGTAGTTGACGAGGTAGAAGTACAGCGTGCATTTGGAGTGAGTGCCTGCACTAAACTCTTCTTGGGGGAGTTGGTAATCGCAGAGGTTGCCCGAGTTTTTAACAGATTATTCGCAGCCGCAACGGCAGCTGACGCCGATGGAGAGTTGGCCACAAACCGATACATATTTTTAGATACTTGTTAAAACCAGTTTAACAATTTATGTGAGCCTAAAAAATGTACAAATACTGAGGTGAAAAAAATTCATTCATCAAACTTCGTCTGACATTCTTATCACCGTAAATTCCTATTCCTGTCTAGGCCTTATCTTATCTTGTACACAAAATTTATGCAAAATTGTAAAAATCTCAGATGACTTCACAGACTTCACATAAATTAAACAATTATTATTTTTTATTTGACTGTAAACCTCATTTATTGACGTTTCCCTTGTAGCCACACCGACCAACAAAAAAATTTAGCAAAAATGGTCACCGAAACGAAAACTGCCTATAATGCCTTGAACATCCGACTTCCGCTATTTTCAAAAACACAGCTGTTCACGATATCTCATAGTTTTTTAATGCACTCTCCCGACCAAACAAAATCACTTAATTAAATGTCCATTAAATAAAAAAATACTTACCGAAACCGGTCTAAACTCAAAAAACGCGAACAGGCAACCAAAACAACTTTATTTCGCAGAGTTCACGGTTATCTTACTTTGAAGGTCGCACTCAAACCTCCATTTAAATGGAGAAAAACTAGAACAACGGACTGGAAGTGTGTTGAACGTGAACCCAACACAAAAGAGAGTATCACAAGACACCAACAAAATAACAGCGTTCGGCTCCCCGACCGCCTCCGATACTCTTTTCGCAAATAGCCGTTCTGCAAAAATATATATTACCGGTATTCTCTCCTCTTCTCTCAAACAGAGTAAATTTGTCTTTTTTTTTCTAGGTCAAACCAAGAGATTGAGAAAATTTGTATTCCTTGCTCAAAAAAAAACTAAACATTTAACTTCAGTTTCAGTCGAAGCTGTTTTGGGTTTATGGAATAAGTAGGATCAAAGCACGTTTTGGATCAGCGAATACAGCTCTGCCGGAGAGCCAAACTTTCGGGGTGATCTGAGATGGGATGGGCTATATAAGCAAAAATGCAAGTTGGCTTCTTTGGAATGCAAACCATGAAAATAGTTATCCTTGCGAAATATTATTATTATTTTGCAGGAAAATTATTTGAAGCTTGCTCGTATTTATTTATTTTTATGTTTTCTTTGGAACATATGGCTATTTAGTTGAGTTTTTTTTTTTGCAAAGGCCGTTCTGCGGCTCGCTGCTGCGGTGGTGTGACAAGGATACGACATTTCAATCACCTTCACTTTTTGTGCATGTGTGTACATGGATAACCCTTGTTCGTCACGATGATAATGATTACTACAAAGCAAGCATACTATCAACTATGATTAGTTGCTGTAGTCAGTTGTGAGAGGAGTGAATTGATAGTAAAACGTATTCCTTGAGCGCAGTTGAGATTATGTGATTGTGCAATAATGCATAATGGTTTAATGGTAGGGTTAACTGTTGATGGTTAACATGAATTGCAGGCATTGGATTCTATTTTTGATCAGATTTATGATTATTTGCGGGGAAATTGGATGAATGTTGGGCATTCATCATCAGCTTTTTTACAAAAAGTATCGAGATGTCTCGTCTTGCCCCAAAAATTGGCGATGCGCATAATATATTGAACTTCATGGACTATATTGATTGATTCTTAGTGGTAAAAATCAGTTTTGGTAAGGTACATATTTCCAAGACATTTCCGCGTCTGGAGGGATTGAAAAGAGTCCTGCCCTGCTTACGACATACGACGAGGTACTCCACTTATAGGTGAAAGTTGACGAATATCGACCATATAGAACATGTAAATCGTTAATAAATTTATGCATATGAAAATACAATTGACAATAAGAAAGTTTAATAAGTCAATTTACTAACCACAACTTGTTTTTACTTGATGAAACTCGCTTTATTTACCTACAACACAACTCACGAAGTATTTCGTAAAAATCACCTTTTGAACAAACGTCTTCTACATCGGATTTAAACTTTTGTATAAAATTTTTTGAAGAAAAACCCTTAACATATTATAAATTCGAGACAAATGTCGTATTTGACGTCAGCAAGCAAATATGCCAATATTAATATATATCATTTTTATGTTCGATAAAAGAGCCCTAGATATGGTAGCTCATAGTTAATGTTTCCCATGAAGGACTTCTAGTTCCAAGCTATCGAAATCAGAAAGGTTATATGCGGTTTCATTTCTCCAGCGTCCATGAAGGAAACAAGTTGAAATTGTATAGTTAAACTCCAATTAGCGACTAGTTTTAGATAAGAAAAATGTTTTAATTCATACTTGGATTAAAAATTTCAGTTCAATTTTCTAAAAAGAGTTGTTGCAGCGTAATCGAAATAGCCTGAAACATTGAGTAATTTGATTTTGGCATTTAGACTTTGTCTGCCTTTTCTTTGGGCAGGTTGCCGAAAAAGATGTTAAGCGACCGGTACTTCAAAATCTTTGGCGTTATATTGAAATGGTCGTTTGTCCTCAGCGGGACTCCTTTCAAGTGGTGTCCTAAAAAGCGTCGTCTTTATGTGTCTCCAAGTGGCTACATGAGATACGCTGCTCATGTTGCCGGCTTAGCTTTGTACGGAGTATTCCTGACAGTTCAATTGGTTCGATATAAAGTCATGGGGAAAACAAATGAGTTCTCGTTCTACTTTATGTACGCACTAAATGTCTGTGCAGTTCTGGACGTTATCTTAGCTTACCCCGTTCTACGCAGACCACATTTGGCAGCCGCCTTTTTAACCGAATTTTGGAGATTCTTAGACGAAATTCATGGTAAAAAACTAAATCAAAATCAAAATTACACTTAAATTGGGAAGCCAAGCGTTTGAATAAACACTCGTTGTAATTCCTATATTTTCATCATTTGATAAATTACATTTTAAAAACTTTTTATTTTTTCTACGGTAGAATTTATGCCAACCTTTGACCCGAATCGATCCTGCTTGAATATCATATTCGATATAGGCGTTTTCTGGATGAGCGTGAGTAGTCCCATTCTTGGTGTTTTCATCAGCTTTCACTTTGTGTTCTTTCCCGACTGGCCCTGCTATTTGCCGTCGCTCCTTCCCCCAGAGCAGATTACTTGGACGGTCATCTTACCCAT
Source organism: Akabosia matsudoensis (assembly GCA_019593645.1). NCBI lineage: Eukaryota > Metazoa > Arthropoda > Collembola > Entomobryomorpha > Paronellidae > Akabosia > Akabosia matsudoensis. The sequence goes on from VICI01002323.1 coordinate 13,166, forward strand.
AGGCATTGCCTATTTTTACGCTCTTCAGTTCATCTGGGCTGCGCTACTCGTCAACCTCTTGTGCTTCGTAACCTACGGCTGGTACAATTTCCAGCTCTCTGAAGAATACTACTGTTTCCCAGATCGGGGTCCACCGGGTGTGAAAGCCAGACAAGTCTGGAAACGCCAGAAGGCCACCAAGGCATTTCGCAAATTTGAAGAGTTTCCTTTTCGCTACAGACAATTTCAGATTCTTCATTTGAATTTTCTCGAAGTGTTTTCATCCATGATTATACCAATGCAAACGACTGTACTCAACCTAGGCATATTTTGCAATTGTTCGCTAATTCAGTACAAAGAAATAATGAGCTTGACCAATACAGCTATACTTTTGATATGGACGGTGGGAGCAACATTCTCGTGCATGGTCGGACTCACATTTGGTGGCGTCATGTACAATAAAAGCGTTAGAGCGCTGGGAACGATGAAAAAAATGGACTGGGGGTCGAAACAAAACAACATGATTATGAAAAGGTTTGCTAAGTCGTGCGCGCCGATAAGCTACGGATACGGAAGAATGTATGTGATTAGGATGTTAAGTACGTTTAGGTTTATTAAGCATTTGACAAGGGGTACTTTTCGGATTTTACTTACTGTAAAAAAGCAATAATTATTTGATACTAGTAATCGGTAATAAAAAGCCCCACCTAGAGCTTTGTTCAATACTTTCTTCGACGATCAGTTTGTGAGGCGTTGCATGAAAAAAATTACTTTTGCATTGACATATTGCTTATAGCTAGTAAATGTCACGAACCCAACTTAATGGTTATTCAGGCAAAAGTACTTTTATTGGATCAAAGAGTACTCACATGAAGCAATTCAAGAATTGGAAGTTATTGATTATTGATGGTTATTTGTAAGAAATGCTCCTGAATAAAAAATCGCTTAAGACGTATGGTTTTATGAGTACTTACGTCATCTTTAATACGTGCTTTAAAAATTACTTCGTTACAAAAATTGTTTTTATAATACTGAAACTGCATCAGGAACCGAAATGCCGTAAGTTTAACTACAGCTAACAATCTTCTAAATCTTCGTATGCGGATACCACATCATTGATAGTTATACGGTCGTTTTCGGACGCAACAAGTTTCAGACCTGTCAAAATATATTATATTCGCAGCTAGATTAGTATGTTCACTATGCAGACATTGAAAAATATTTATATAGTACCATTCATGTAGGATTTGTAGTCAGTAGAATCGGGAAATATTGTTTTTCCAAAATTTAAAAGTCTCATCACATCGGGCTTCTCGCGGTAGCTTTTAAATTCTTCTGTAATTCTTTTGTACTTATCACTGTCTAGCTTGCCCTTCACCTACAAAAGATTCAAACCGTTGAGGTCAACCGTTTTACTGCGTTCATAACTGCAAAACATCGGTCATTAAAAAGTGTGTTGTTCGTACCCATGAGCCGAAGTCTTTCGCCTTTTCAAACGTTTTCACTTCTGCCACTCTCTTCACCAGGGACTGGGTAGACGCGAATAAAGGTTTGAAGGATGCGGTTTTCTGGGGAAGTGGACCAGCGTGTTGTTGCTCAAGTCTACTCTTAAAGTGATTGACTGTTTCGCCAGATCGAATGGCTCCAAGGTGCTTCGTAGTTTCCGCTATTCTAGACATCCTCGAGGGCTCACGATTTTCCGACACCAACTTGATCTTCTTTTTTGGGTTAGAGATTCCAGAGCTACTGCTACTAGCGTCACTTTTACAACTGAAACTGGGCATGCTTGATGACGGTTTAGGCATGGCATTGAAAGATATCGCGGGTGATGCTGAACGGGCACTTTGCAAACGCTCTAACGCTGATTCAGGTACTCTTCCTTTAGAGGTTCGCTTGTTTTGGGAAAGTTTTGACAATTCTTCTTCGTCGTCACATTCATACAGCTCGGAAAATTTAGGCTCTTCACAGGTATCGGTGGCAGGATCGTCGAAAAGCGGGAATTCTTTCAGTTTGACCGAGTAACTTTTTGTTTGAGAGTTGTACTGGAAGCTGCTTCCATCTTGGCCTTGAGCCTGACGGTATTCCAAGCTTCTCGCACTCTAAAACACACGGCAAACACTTCAAATTCTCTAAATAGTATATTTTAAACAAAAATGACAAAAATAACAATTTTTTAAACCATTGTTCTGGTACTAAACGTCGTGCCGTAAGATTCAAAAAAATTTCGCAGTTGACCAGACATATCCTTAAATGTGGGCCTGACGATTCTCGAGCTAACCCATTTTGACAGATTTAGCTTGACATCGGTATAATCACAGCGGTCATCACATNCATATCCTTAAATGTGGGCCTGACGATTCTCGAGCTAACCCATTTTGACAGATTTAGCTTGACATCGGTATAATCACAGCGGTCATCACATAGAAGTATAGCTCCGTAGTCATTCATATGACGGATGATACGACCAACAGCCTGATTAAGAGCACGAACTGCGTCTATAGTGTACCAGGTGTTTCCTCGGATTTCCTAGATGGGGGACGAGGGGAGAGTTATACCATCATCTTTTATACGAAGAATTCAGCGATAATAAATGTTAATTTGAGCTCCCTACCTGAGAGTTCTTTGCTTTGGTGTCCAGATATTTTATTTTCGAGGTAACTTGCTCGTTTTTATATGGTGCATAGGGCATGCCGGTGATGACAACTGCTCGGCATTTTCCATCGGTAAAAATCCAAACCTTCTGATACTTTCCCTCGACAGACAGCCATTAAACAACTTCCAGAGCCCTTCGCAGCGTCCGTATAGTAATTCGCTATGAGATCATCAAGGGCACGTTTCCCACGAGGCTCCACGTACACAGTCTAAAACAAATTAAAAAATCAATTAAAAAAACACTCCCAATGTGTCTTGCTATATTTTGAAAAGATTATTTCAGAAAACCTTTTCTGAGGCTATGTCGTTCCAGTGTCCATTTTCCTTCCAGTAGTCGACCGCTTGGTCCATTGCTGAGTAACTGGGAAAGAAGACGAGAACTCCTTGTGGAACTATCGAGCACACTTCTTTGATAACCTGTCCTAAAGACACTAAGTATTCCGTTTTACCACGATTATTATAGGCTGAAGACAGTTTAACTTCGCCTGGACCCGTTTTCAAAACTGCAGCGTATAACTGCTTGTCTGTGATAATATGAGGATTCTGAATTTTAATTTTAAAACGCATTTGAAGCTCGTTTTCGAGGAAGTCAATTGGTGAGAGGGTTCCACTTGCGAGCATTATGCATCTTGGACTGTGCTGGGTTAGAAGATCCAACCCGACAGCAGGATTCAAACACCAAAAGAAAAACGACTTTCCTTTCGGTTTCTGGTAGCTAATTAAAGTATTGCTCGGTCCAGGCCCGTGATTCCTTGACTCCAACTCGACCTTGACTGCGTAGCTACTCAGAAACAGTTCTGGCTGGTTGGTTAACAGCCTCGTGGACAATACTCGAAGCACACTTGAAAACTTGTCACATCCTGTAGCTTCAGTGTAATTTGTAGCTAAAAACGACGAGACTCCGTCCAGAACCCGAATCCACCTCCCAAACTGGTCAACTGTTAATCCAACTTCAAAAAAGCACCTGAGCACGTCTGCACCTCCAATGGTTTTCCCATTTTCAGGAATGTCCAGGCAAAACGGAGCCTCATCAAGTTTTTTCTCGAGGTCGAGCAGAATCGACTTGAGTAGGACGATTTCTCCCATCGTTAGATCTTTTGTGGACGTCTTTTTCAGCTCTTCGGTTAACTCATTGAATTCATTGAGGCATCGGGTCGTCTCCCGGATCGCCTGGGCAATCACTGAGCTTTTCAGCTCGAAAGATGACGAGTCTTCACAAACTTTCGTGATGTTATGAGCTTCGTCCAGAATAATGATTGAGCTCTGAAATAGGATTTCCAAATTTTTAAAACTCAATACTTGACATATTCGATT
>VICI01002324.1:0-17107 GCA_019593645.1 Akabosia matsudoensis
CTGCTAATATCCTTACAATACGTGATAAGTAGTAATGCCATACAACGATGCTACAAAGCGAGTCGACGGTCTCTCGAGAGAACGGCTTGTCAAAGTCATTAGACCCTTCATCGTGTACTTACCTTGTTTATCATTTAGTAATAGAGAAAATCCGTGTCAGTTCTCGGATACCTTCAACAATTCATAGCCGTCTCATCCTCATTTTTATCTAAGTAGTTTTCATGCAGTGCATCTTTTATTGTGCATTTTCGTATTCCTGTCCCGGGCATGACAGTTAGTCGTGTCAACAAATGTTCGACTTCTTAGCGAAGTTCAAGATATCGCCTCACCTGGAGCTCCATATTTTTTTGTGTTGCTCTCCTGCAGCTTCTGGTTCTGTTTTTCTTCAAGTAGCCAAGTGAGCAGTTCAGTAATGAAGAATTATATTAATGTTCCCTTGTCATTACATTTCGTGCGTATTTGTTGGTATGTCTGCCTCTTAATTTTTATTATTCTTCCTTCTCCCTGAAGGAACTGCGCAGTGAGGCAGAATTCGTTATAATTATTAAAGTTGACGAATTCTTTTCGGCAGCTGCTCCTGTCCACTGTATATCCAAATTATGCACAAGAATTCAAATAAGTTAAGGACTGAAAAAACGCTTACTGATTTTCATCATGAGTTTCCGAAAGCACTTTAGTACTCTGTCAGTATTAATTTAATTTACCATGTCATCCTCTCAAATGTTTACAATAAGCACATGCATCAAAACCAAGCTGAATAGACTCATTGAAAGATAATCACATGTGAAAATAGTAGCCACTACCTCAGCGCATACCAATCGGACAGTATAAATTATAAAGTTTACTGGGCTACTGTTATAAATATCAGGAAGTCATGCAAATAAAAGGTGCGCTCTTGATAAAATTTACAATGACTTTTGCCTTTTTTTTCATGTTCATGTTATAATGTTTTCGGTTCACTGAATTAGAGCTGATCTCAGTTTCCTTAATGAAAGGACAATGAAAGTTAATGAAACGGAACGCGATGACGAGTGACCGCACTTAAAGGGTACAGTATAGATATAATCTTGAGAAAAAAAAACAAAAGAATTGTAATGCACGATTTACTGTGTGGTCGCAGTGTGGGTTACAAAAGAATGACTTATCATTATCAGTTTCTATAAGCTGGGGCCGGAGGTTGATTGTTGCGTGGAGAGTCTTTTTAAGGAACGGAAAAGGACAATTAGTCTCTGGTCAGTTTCAAAAGACCCCAAAGCAAAACTGGGCAGTAAAAGTACAGTTTCACTTTCCCGAAAGTTTGATAAGGAAAAACATTTTTATTATTTTGTCCCCGCAAGGCTTTTGCCATTAATCTATTTATATCTATCTAAATCACTTCGTTGATCCTATCCGTCGATTCGGCTCTATCAAATATGTATCCAGTTCTTCAATAAAGTAGTGTGACAGCTTCCAAATGTTTCAAGGGACCAGGATGGTCAAGTTCCGGCTTTTCTTGTTCTTGATTAATCATCTAGAACAGTTTTTAACGCCATAATGCTACATACTCGAAAAGCTGGGTCACGTTTAGTTGATGGGAAATGTAATGTTACTGATCTTTAAATGGAAATTACGGCTATGAAGTGGAACCTTTTCTGGAAACTCTATTACAGTAAATTAAGCATTAAGGCACCTTTCTTTGGAGCTAAATAACATTAGCAATTTAGCATGTCTATTGATCACCAGCAACCACTATCCCAGCCAAATTTCCTACGTCTTGTACGAATGTTTAGTTAGTATGTGAGCATGAGCAGTAATATTTGTTTGCTTGGCCTATTTTTTCTTGTACATTTTCAAGAGTCGAAATTGTATTTGTTTGATTTTTACTGTTATTCAAGCGCAGCCCCAAACTATGAAGTCTGAAAATAAGTAAACTGATCATTTTTACTCTCATGTAAATGTAGTAGATGCAACTTGAGATCAATTTTATTATCCAACTTGGACCTTCTTTTACCAGTGTAAGGATCAAAGTATGTAAATTATCTTCGAAAACGAGAACCTTACGCCACTTTGCGTAAGAAAATGAACAAAGTTAATCCCATAAATTCACGTAATAATAACAATTGGTTTTATGGCTGACACCTCAAACTACACGCTTTAAGCCTTTTATCTCCAAGCTCTCAACAACTTTTACATTATTACACACATTCTAAGTGTGAAAGTTTAAGCAAAGTACCATTTCTCGATGAGATTTCTTTATGATATTCTTTGACTGACACAACCATAATAGGGAAATTTTCTCAGCTTCGCCGAATACTGAATAAGTATAACGGGATTACTTGACTTCAAAGCAATCATAGTGTATTTTCTTTACTTTTCCCTTCGAGCTTGCCCAAAAACGCAAATAAACACAACCAATAATACCAACAATAGCAAACACATCCAATCACTAGCCCTTGCAGTAAAAAAAATCGTTTTCTAGTTGAAGTCTTAAAAGTCTCGATTCCCCAGATTAGACTCAGCTCAAGTAAATCATTGCCTTGTTTAAGTTGGTAAACATCATTTTGCTGTTGTGTTGTGTGCGTCTGTTAAACGAAACAATCAGTGATTATAATAAGAATGAACCACCAACCAATTTGTTTGGATGGTGTTGATGATTCAATGATGAGATGATGGTTTTACACAAAAAAAGTGATTTTCCATGCATTGGTCTTTAGACCTCTATTCTCTCTGAAGCGTAATCCTTATTTTGAGTTTGATTCAGTTCATACAAACATACACTTAACGTTGTTGTATAAAGAATTTGCTTGTATAATGTTCGTACCGCGAGAGGTTAGTTTTTTTCGTTTCTACTTGATCTTTGAGATCTTTCTCATATTTACATTTTTATAACACATGCTTATTTAGTTGTCAGCTCGTAAATCATGTACAAATGAAGTGCTAAATGGTTAAGAAAGGTTAAATATTTTAGAAGGATAGCTCTCATTTAACCAAAAGCCTTGTTACATTTTTTGTCTTGTTAGATAGAGAATAGCTATGCGGTTTCATCAGAAACATGAGTGGATCCGCTCGTTACATTTTACATTGCATAAGTAATTGTCATTAAGTATACAGTGGGTTTGTATTTTACATTTAATATCGCGAAAGGAAGCAGACGATTTTATTACTCACACCCCAAACCCATATTTTAAGGATAAGTATCTTGTGACCTTATAGTTATCGTTGATCGGAAGGGAATTTCTGACATCCAAAAATGGGTATAATCCTGACAGCCTTTAACTCTGGTAATATCACTCCCTTCAGTAATAATATTACTTCCCTATGCGCACTTTTCTAATCAATGATTATCAATAACAACAGTTATTATTTGATTGAGATTTCAAAATTACATTTTGTACTAATAATGGATATAGGTGTCGATGTCAATATGAGTTGCACAAATATGGAAACTGAAAAACCCGTAACGCTTAGAGTAATATATCCTTCTTGTTCTATGCCTTAACGATTATTTATTCTGTGGGAAGCTGAAAAAATAATGGTGCCTGCCTCGAAGCAATAAGAATACATAAAATGTCAAATGTGTTAATAATTATGGCAAGGGTCAAAATGAAAAAATTTACGGATTTTGTGTTTGGTTGGAGCAAGCAACGGATCTAATTGATGATTACGTACACAGTTCATCTCAAAAATATAAATTGGCGGCTATTATCGACTCCATAAAAAGGATGTCAGCAAGAGCGTCCTAACAAAGTTATCAAAATAATGAATGCAAAGAAAATCTAAAAGGATTTTTTACCATATATCGGCAATATCTTTCATGAAAAGTTGATGTCTTGCAATGATTTATGATCATTTTTTGATCGCATATAGAATGAATACAATAATAAAGTTTGTATAATATGATATGCTTAAACATTGTCCCAATTGGCTGCAAATGTGTTGTCTACTGGCACTCATAAAGCTGGGTGAGAAATACCTGAGATGCCTGCCAACATAATTTTAGAATCATCACTAATATCACTAGCATATCATAAATGTAAAACTGATATCTATATAACATATAACAATTTTGAAATACATGCAGAAGTAGTCCCACAGTCAGCATTCAATACTAGTTTGAATATGTCGAAAGAGGAATGAGTTACGCTTTCAAACGTCTATACTAAAGACTAAAAGTGACAGGTAAAAGCACAACTAAATTGACGCTGTTTTCTTTGTCCCATCTACCTGAAGTTGTTTTGTTTAACGTTAATGGGTAGACAGTTTTTATATGTATCATTTTGGTGTCGATTTTTGAAAGGCCATGCATAGACTGTATAAGCAATAACAGTGTTGATGTAGACAATAAGCTGTGAAATTTTCAGGACTGATTTGAAATCATTTTGGCAGTTTTAAGCTACATAAACTCAGAAATCGTTATCGTTGATTTAAACTTTAGAGGCCATAAAGTCTTGATAATATGATATGATTTCGAAATGATCTGTGCAATCAAAATATAAAGCTTAGTATTCACGAGTGGTAGGATATCATTTGGCACTTGAAATAATTTTTAAACCTCCGTTTTCTTCCATTATGCCAACCTGGAAAGGGACTCCTGTATGTAGGTAAGTTGAGAAAGAGTAACTTTTGTCAAAACTATTATGAACCCTTTCATGTGAAATGAAAAAAAGTTTGCCAATTATATACGACAGTATAACAGTAGGAATCAATATGCAGTGTCGAATTCCATTTCGGTTTGAATATATTTATGAAGTCAAACGTATGAATTCATTTTTATTTAAGTCATTTTTACTATGTACTATGTATGAATTTGTCCAATTTATATCTGTGCAAATTGTATTTTGCTCCCTTGCAGCTGCTTCCTTCCTGCAGGAACGACCAAACAAGTATAAAATCAAACAAATACATACTCCATCCTATCGCTGTCATTCAAACATTTGCATTTATATTAGAAGCCTATTAATAAATGACCCCATATGTAACAGGCATGAATGATATTGTAGGAGAGCGAGGCAATACCAAAAATATTCTAAGAATTTACATCCATATGCGATCTCCGTAAAAAAAACTTGCGTTATTCATTCATTCATTGCATTGTCCAAAACTTCAATGTTTATTATACGAAACACGTCCTCTTTTGCGGAAATTAAGCATGCATGTTCACAAAAGTGAACTGAATTGCAAACCAATTAGCCACAAAAACCCAACAGGACTTTAGCGAGTCTGTTTCTCAAAAATTTGTTTTTCGTTGGTCTTATTTAAAAAATGGCTCCTATGAGTACATTAAGAACACGCAACGCTAATGAAGGTCCAGAAAATATAAAACAAATACTAACAGGATAATAAATAGTATAGTCTAGTACTTGATAACAGATGCTAAACTGATATGTTTAAATTGCAAAGTACTAAACTAAAGTCACTTGAAGTGCCTTTTTGAATTGTAATCGGAAACTCAATTTTATCGACGTGTTAAGAATGTGAAAATGACAATTTGTAAGGAATCAAAATCACCGCAAGATGTTGGCGAATCTTTTACGCATCCTTCGAAACAGACTGTTAGTCTAATATAACCCCACATAGCCGTTGGAGGTTTAAAAATCATTTGAGCAACTATAAAAATATCAAACTGCTAATTGTATAAACAAAGAGACCTTGTATGGTATGATATTTTTCGGGAGTTTGAAGCAGACCATATAAGACCTGAACCGTATGAATCGAACATGGTAATAAAATATTTGCTACCGTAGAAGTGGCTTGCGACTTGCATACGAAATTCCTTTCCACGTATTACTGCAGCTGGCAATGAGAAACCAATGTGATACAACGCAACTCCCTTGCTGAAATATTAGTGGTGATGATGATGACGCTTATTATTGTTGTGTGAAAAGTAATGTGGTATATTATTCATCATTCTCTTCTCTTTTGGCTCTTGTGATTACAGTAATAAACGAAGCAATAACGTGTTGAGATTTTCAAGAATGAGCTGGCCTGCAAAAAGACTCTGCAATGTATAAACAATTGTTACTTTAGCTTCTGCTTCCTTCCCCCTTTCTATGACGTGATTTTCTGCTCAAACATTTTCTCCTTACAATAAAAGGCAACTAAAATAAATAAGAATGCGGAACATGCACGCATCATTATATCAGTTTCCACTGTAGAGCCAAAATTGGTTCTAACTTTTAAATTGCATCGTAGTCCGTTCATGAAACCCAGTAGCTGCATTATTTTGCATGATGCATAATGATTCTCTAACACATAAAGAACCAAGGGGAAGGTTCGTTTATAAAACAGTGTTATGTTTGTGAAAACTTCATGCTTGAAATGTTAAAGTGGTTTCAGCATTTGCAGGATAGCATTATTCTATGGAAAGCATACGAGCAGGTGGAGTAATTGCAGCTATTCCCTCCGCCTTCATTAGGGTATCAAGTTCCGCCTCTGTATACGAGATGTGCTTTGAATGCAAAATAGAGTTATACGTAATACGTGAGTTATTCTGGAGGATGAGCATGAAAAAGGAGCTATTGATCGTTTTAATACAATAAATTGCTACAGGAAGGCGCAGGCTGGATACAATAGAAAATGGAAACTTGCAAGAGACAAAAAGCAACCGAGAATAGTTTTGGCTTGTTTGGGTTTTAGATGACGATGGGTTAGCTTACACAATTTTCTCGTTTGTAAAATCTATCAAAACGTGTTTGTATGAGTGTGCTTGGGCCATCAACGATGAAAAGGTTTAAGCTTGTTTGTGTCATGCCTCCTCCCTACCAGCTCAACACTTGAAAATCCTCAAGCTTTCATCTTCTGTTATCGTTTGCCTCTAAAACAAGCTGCAAGTAAGGTTTTGCATGAAACACAACACAAACGAGAACACATCATCGTCAAGTAGAAAAATACACGAAGGCGAAAAAGTAAACAGGATTATCGAAGGATACATTACCACAGAAGCAAAACCACACACAGGCACAAACACGGTTAACAATGCTTCGACGATACAGACAGAAAGAAGAAATGAAGCAAATGAAAAGGGTAAGTGGATTCTCATTTTCAACAATCCCATTCCACACTTGCGGTGTTTTGGCTGATCGCTTTTGTTCTCGCATTATCCTTTGAACAAACTCATTCGGATTTGCAAAGGTATCCATAAAGAGATGTAGTTTACTGTTTCGTATGTAGGAAGCTCCCCGCTCTCACAAGATATAACCAATATTATTCCATCAGTCCACCACTTTTGATGTGCGCAGAATGCATGAATTGTATCCGTTAAGAAAACAGATGCACATATATCCAAAAATTCACTGAATTTTACGAGTCAACTGATTTCAACACCTTCTTTAAACAATATAATTCATTTGATAAATATGTCACATTCGAAAACGCTGGATTATTGTTTATCCAGCCGTTGCATTGCTCGTTCCGCAAAAATAAATGAACGAGAAGAATCAGATAGATTCGACGAATCGTGAGATCGGTTCAATTGTTTGTTGCCATTTAAGACTATTCAATGCTGGGTCCAAATTCATACCATTGGGTTTTATTTCAGTTGGATAAAACAAGAACCAAACTATTTCGAAGTACTTTTCAACGCTTCAATTTTTGTAATTAACATGCTAATATCATCCTGTAATGAACATCATAAATAGCCATTACTATTTATCTCTCAGTGAAAATATCTAGCATATCATTTCAATCAGGGGTAAACTTCGACTCCTCAGATGCATAAAATTACCTTGCCTAAAATTTCTTCACCTTTCTTTTAAATTCCTCCAAAAGCAGCTTTACTTTGCAATAACCTCGCTGTCTTAATTGTTTTTTGTTCCTACCAAATTAACAACTTGAGTACCTCAAAACAAGACATGTACGAGGAACCACAAGCTGTCTTAATTATTTCTGATATTGGCTCAAAAACAAGCAATCAACTTGAGAAACGAAGATGCTTCGCACACACCATCAAACTAAACCATCATTATAAAATCAACATGTTTTCTGTGATTGCTTAGGCATAACGTGAGGCGCAAAGGAATTTTCAATTTTCTTTCTTGCACGGCCGCTGCTGCTACTACTGACTACTATGTTCTTGAAACAAGAATTCATCTACGATATAAACTATCTCATCCTAAAGATGTAACGCCAACTTGCGGCGGAGCGGGTACGTATATTCCGCAGCACTAACTAACGCTCAACTGTTATGCAAACATAAATTTGTTTCAATACTCTCCCTGCTGACTCATCTTTATTTTCGGTTACTGAAGGACGCTTTATAGTGTTCAACGTTCAAAGAAATTGAATTTTTCTCTGAACCGCTGTCTTGATCAACTCTTAAAACTTACACTTTTGACAGCAGCGTTTCCTCCATCCCCACACTTCACCTGCAGAGAGTAATACAATAATAAACTTGTTAGCAATTATTAGCATTTTATTATCAGCGAAAACAATCATCAATTATGATTAGTATCCTGAATAATGATTTGAAAACTGTCATCGTATAAAACCCAATCTAGTCGGTTATGAAAATGATTCATTGTTTCTTTTCGGAAGGCCGGAGTATGGAGGGAGGTAAGTAGCGTAGCACTTTTATCGATATTTCCCTTCTTCCATCCATCATCTATCCAGTTTGAAAATCGTATGTTCCCTTCGTTTATCCTCACCGGACCAGTTGGGTTTGGGACCTGAATATGACTGTGATATCGATCTCCGTCGGATGTTTCAGTGACTTCAGACTTCAATCTTACAGAAAGCATTTGTGGTCCCGATGCAATGTGAATGAAAATTTGTAGTTAGCTTGCTTACAGCTTAGGTAAGGTATATAAAGTTTTCTTTGCAAATCGTCGGCATTATATAGACGAATAACAATCGGCTTCGCTGTCATTATCGTCGCACGCAATAGACGACAAAGTAAAAAAATAGCGGCAGTGTTTCCATTTGTACTCAACAATTTTATGCCCATCGATGAAGATTTAAAGACATTACATAGTAATAATCGTCGTGATTGCCTCATTATAGTTTAAAATCTGTGGATAGGGAGATGAACAAAAGTGCGCCGAAGTATTTTTGTTCGCTGTTATGATGTTTAGATACGGATAAACAATTTATTTATGGTTACAGGCGGCATGCGACGACTCAAGCAAAGGAACGAGCGCAGCAGTGATGACTGACTGATCACATCGTATACATAATCGTCATTATTATCATCACATTAAACATAAACAACTTGAACGAAAGCTACAAACTATAATCATCTCCGATAGTAGTGACATAGAAGAAGGCAATCAAAGAAAACTTTCAACTCTCATAGCATGACTTACAAATCAATTACATAAAGTAACAGAATTACGGTACTCTGGCAAGTGAAAAAAATATCGCTAATTAAAGCAAAGCAATGCGGCTTGACAGTTGCTCGTGGAACTGAATCTAAAGATGCTTAGGTCAATAATTTACGTTGTAATCTACTCTCGTTTTAGTATGACAAGTCGAAACGTGTACTGCAAACTACATGAAATTAAAAATTATAATTTGAACGTATTGATTACTCTCAATCGGACCAATTTTGCACTAAAAACTTGTCAAGCTTTAAGGTATATTTATAGGTGATCTTCAAATTTTACTACCGGTGCAAGAACATGACTCTTCAAATGAACAAAAGGATCATACGATATAAAGTTTTCAGGACGAGTAAATCAATAGAGATGACAGTATCAGTATAGAAGAGTAAAAGCTTAGACATCATAAAGCGTACTACTAATTTTAATACGTCAATGATTACCGAAGATTTAATACGACCTCGATTCATTCACTATAGAACTGTTAATCAACGTAATCGACTTGACATCGACTCGACTTGGTCTGGTCAAATCATAATGAATAATTGATTAACCATGATAAATATAATGTAAATTGAAAAAGGTGTCCACCTGTTAATTTCTGGTTTTATTCCTTTATGAAAAGCCTACTAGCGCCAAGATTGACTTGAAACAGTACTGTTAGAAACCGTTCGCAGGACCTTCTTAGAGATTAATGCGTGGTTGCCATTATTGCAATTACAATGTCGTTAGAATGATTACACACACAAAATCACAGTTATTAATTATAAGGCATTTTTTTGCGCAAGAAAGTAATTCAATTTTCTTAGCTCTCATAAAGATGAAACATGATGAGCCAGAAAAAGAGTTGTTCATTATATTTTCATGCTCAAACTCATTTGAATACACTTTGATTAAACAAGATTCAAGGCATCATGAAATGAAAAGATGTTTCGTTTCGGGGTCTATTATCGTAAGATAATTAACAACAATCGCCCTCTCACACACGTTTGTCAATGTTTTTACTCGAGGAAGAGAGCTTGTTAAAAACCTCTTTGCTATTTCGCACAGTTATGGTTAGATATTAAGACGATTCAAATTAAGCTAACTAACGTGAATCCATTTTGACACTAATCGAATTTGTATGAAGTATGTACTATTAATGTCAGAAATCAATCAAACAAGAAGTGATATTATACAGCAAGCTATAATTAAATAGCTAACTAACGTGAATCCATTTTGACACTAATCGAATTTGTATGAAGTATGTACTATTAATGTCAGAAATCAATCAAACAAGAAGTGATATTATACAGCAGGCTATAATTAAATTTGATTAAAGGAAGGCAATTGTCTGCGATTGAGTTCTGTTCCTTGACTCTAACTGTAAGATACAAACTCAGGGAGTGTGAAGCTGACCGGTCCATCTTGCCATCTTCTCAATTTACGATTATAATGAAAACGGCTTCGCGCGACAGTAAACGATTGCAATTGTTTTGATTTAGATCTCGTCTGCGAGGCGCAAATGCTAAAAATTTTCGTCCGTGTAAATAACTCGCACAATACTCATGGACTTAGTTTTTGTATGTAAATACTGCAGTTGTCCTTTCCCAAACACAATTATGGAAAGCCAGTACAGATCGAAACAGTAGTCTTTTGATATCAGAACTTTAGTTTTTGCTAAATCTGGTCTTTTACGTAATGATTAACGGGTCTAAATTGCAAGAAGTCCAAATACTTTTAAAATGGCCAATTTTTTTAGATCATAATTTCGTATGGTTAAACAATACAGTAAGCGGCTTAGTGACCAAAAGTAAACTATACGCATTCGAAGCATTAAAAAACTGTATTAACTACCTTAAAATACAAAAACGATCAAGATCACAGTTGGAAGTAGTCACGTACTTTTGATTCACGTTCGCGTTTCTTGGTCTGAATAGAATTATCTCATGTTTGAGGTTTAATGGTGATAAATCACGATCTGTTGTTGGAAGCAAACAAATTTTGGATGCCTGAGTACTATTTCAGCGGGAAGGTCTTAATACCGAATACATTAGTGTAGATATATATGATTGATAAAAGTATTTGGAGAGTAACACATAAGGCTACAATCTCCATATTCGTGGATGTCGTGTCAGCTAACGGCGATAATTTGCGGTTCGTAAATTAACATTTGTTTGTACTAATATACAGTAAATAACTCTGTTTTATGTTGCATGACGCAACGTACACGTACTGTTTGTACTTATACATGTGCGTACATACCCATCCCATCATAACCAAAATGCAAACGAAATTCCGAAGAGACTTAAGAAAGTGCTTTTTGCAGAGAGAATCATTTGCGGATATTCAGGATCAATGTGATGAGGAAATGTGGAATACTATCACTACTACCACTATTAAATCGTATACACTAATTTTAAGCTCATGGGGGTTTTTACTACCTACGCTTAGTTCGATGTTGGACTAGTTAACGTATGCCAAAACCTTTGTTGTTTGCGTCATACAAGCATGACTTTTGTAGGTGATGATAGTAATTGATAATGCTCATAAAATAGTCGTGAATTAAAAAAGTAACTTGATTTCTGAATCTCATCCAAAATGTAACAACTCAATTCGCTTTTCGCAAAGCTATAATGGATACGAGATTATTTGGTCACCTTCACCTGACGATTGGTTTAAAATGACAGCTGCGTCATTACCATTATTAATGCTTCGGCTACCTCACTACTTCTGGCCGGCATTTCCAAACAAACCACATCTACTTAATATGTGGAGGGGAGCTTGTAATAAATTGTAAGTAGGATAGAATTGACATTTCTTCAGTTGAATAAGCAAACAAAAATATCATCGTACTATTAAGGTGACTGAAGCTGCTAGAGGATCAATAATGTTAATGACGACTAACCAAACAATCTAAGAGGAGTTTGTTTTTTATGCATGATTTATGGTTCATGCTACCATCTGCAAGTAGCCAAACGATCACAAAGTCAAAATCCTAAAAGATGTGATTATTAGATCAATGTAATGTAATTCTATCCGCTTGAAAAATGTAAAGGAGATCCGCTTCGATTTCACATACATATAAGGAGAAGACATAAAAATAGTCAATAAAATATATACTTTACTACCACAATAATGAGGAATATGATTAGTTTCTTGTTGAGTTTCCTTTGAAAAAAAACCTACCAGTTATTGTCATAATGGCCAAGAGACATGATGTGTGCGTGGAGGAGGTTGGACTTGTTATTATTTGTTATAATGCATATTTAATCGGTGCCATAGATCATTTGCCAATTATGGTCACTTTATTGGTTATAATAACAGTGCAAAAACTTCATACCCTAGGGCCAACATTCTACTTGTGATGACGACTTTTAAACTCGCTGCTCACTGCATTGCGTTGCAGGTACGAGTCAAGCCCATACGTAAACGTGTTTGTTCTTAGGAAGCAACCTTTTCAACAAAAAAATTGTATGGATGCTTTATATAGGAATGCTGTTTTAAATTAATCGGTGCAATTAACCTTGAAGCACAGTCATGCAGATTTATAGATACGAGGTATATTAGAAATGAGTAAAATCGTCGTTTCTTACATTGACAAAACTGTTGCATGCTACTTGCGTTGAAACTTTTTCTAATGTACCAATGTGCCTCGTCATATGATGACCACAATAAACTTCAGTGAATGAAATTATGTTTTATTTTATTTATGCATAAAATTGTAGATGATATGGATCTGTTTGCTCGTTTTGGTTAACATTTTAAGCGACCGAACGCTATGCCATAGACGGACCTGACCAAGTAGCCATTTATAATTAGTATAGTGGTGCATAGCAAATGACGCATTACTGGTAAGTGCGGCAATAATTTACAATGTAACGGAATGCCTCCTAGGAAGAAAATTGATTCGTGGTACTATAACTATATGTAATACAATACAATGCATGCAAATCGAGGAGCAATTAAGAGAAACATGTTGTTGAGGTGTAAAGTGGTTTAATGGTGCTGGTTGATTAGAGTTTTGTAGTACGACTTGTTTCTTGCAGTTATCTGATATTGAAATTGATCTAATATACAAAGTTCTGAACTGTTAATTGGGCCGACCTTAGCGCGGTACGGTTACATGTATTGATTTTGGATTACGTACCTACTCTATGCTATCTTATCAGGTGACGATTTTATTCTTTTTAAACGCTACTTTATGCCACACACGTAAGTTAAGCTTTCTTTTCCGAGACTCCATGAACAGCAGATGGTTGCCCCTACTGGGTTGTGACTTTGGCTTTAATTTTAAATAAATGTGGTTAAAATATCACATTAACCAAATACACAGTAGATTCTAAGATTTCAACTGGGGATTCCTGGTTATCTTGTATTTTATTCTTTTTCCCGGGGATAAAATTATGGAAACACAGTTCTTTAGTTTCTAAATGTTCTAATTTGCATAATCTAATAGATATTGGTATGTATTTAAAAACGCCAGCTTAACATCTGAACCAGAGGGAGTGGTACAATTACTTCACCATAAAATCGTAGGTATTTACCAGAGGTGTACACATTTGCCACACCGGTAGCAAATATGTATACCGTGTAGATAAAAGCTTACTCCCTGTCTAATGCCTACGGGCTCACTTTAAGTAAATAGAAAGAAATTGCAAAAAAAACATAATTATAGCTGCCAATTTAAAGCAAACTGTTTGCTTTTTTCTCGGCCTACCCTTTCGTTCCCTACTTTTACTTGACTAGTATGTGGTAGTCGCAGGATAGAAAAATACGTAATTAATTTTTACGAGCTCGATATTTGATTAAAAGTTTAANAAAAATACGTAATTAATTTTTACGAGCTCGATATTTGATTAAAAGTTTAAGGTTTGCAGAATGGTAATGGCGTCAAGAAAGGGAGCAGAAATGTCCGATGGCAATGTTTCGTTACCAGTAAAATTCTGCAATTTTGTGCACAATAGCCCAACCATTCAAAACAAAAAACTCCTGGCGATATCTCTTCTCTCTTTCTTCCTGCTTTGCTTACTGTTAATTGTTTACCTAACGTGTCAACATACAGTTTTTATAAATTAAAAGCGTTTAGAATCTAGTTAATTTAAAAACATAAAAAATAACGTTTTTCTTTGCGCAATCAACCTTTTGACATGACTGCATCATTAAACGAAAACAGTTTATTAAAGAGGCTGGCGTTAAACGCAAAAAGGTTGCGTTCTGATTAAGGGAAAAATTTAGTACAGAAATATATATTTCCTCTTTACAGCCAACATCATTATAAACACCAGCAAACCATCGGCTTCATTCACCGTTTCGATGAAATCAACAAAGTTGAACACTCATTCACGTTCATTTATTACCACCAGCAGTCCTATTTTCATTACAAGCTATGCAAGTAGAAACCGGGAGACTGGCTCACGTCAAAATGATGATAGTGGTGATGTTCTGATCGTACCACTATATCATTTATCGCGCACACACTCACCACTGCAGTGGAAACTGGTTGTATCCATCCTGTTCCCCTCCTTTTTGCAATAGTAATCAGGATGATGATCAACATCAAAATAAAATCAATTACAAGGATTGTTTCCCTATAAAAAACTCTTTCACTACTTTGGCCATCAGAAGGTGAATGTGTGTGTTCCTTTTTTCATATTATATTTTTGACAAAACATTGGTATGCTTAATATGGCCAGAAGAGGTATGAAGATTACATGAGAGGATAAAAAAAATATTTTACTACTACCTGAGCAAACAAACAAGTTCGTGCAACAATAAAAACCTGTGGAAAAACAAAATACTAAATGCACGTTATTATTACTATTAATTCTAGGTCTTGAGCAGCCTTGATTAAATGCCTCTTTTTTGTTCCTTCTGCACGGAGATCGAGAATTCCACCGAAATATTTACTCTTCTCTAATTTGATGTTTTACATTTACTATGCCAGAGTTTAAGCAAAGTTTGCCAAAGAATGTTCAGGGCAAAAAAAAACTTCGAAATATCAATCAGAATCAACCAGGGTCCCACCTCTAAACGATATTAATTACCTTTTTTATGTAACCCTAAAAATGTAAATTGCGTTTGAAAGTATAGTATTTTTTCGAGTAATTTTCTCTCTCTCGGATGTAATCATCACAGTCCTCCTACTTTCGTTTGCTTGACTGACACTGTATTAAATTATGGTTATTACGGTTTTTCACCATAAAAAATATCTAGAGGAAGTACACTTTTTTTGTGAAAGAAATCAAAATGTAAAAGAAGTTTAAATATAAAAAATGGTGTTGAGAATTATTACAGGTTAATAATGATATATTTATTTGTACGATGCTAGAAACAAGAACAAACAAGCATTGTTAGCATATAGCTTTATCAAAGAAAAATTAGATTGCAAAAGGGTAGAGCCATATAATGGTCGTTGTATCAGAATTATTAGAGTGGCCGTGTGTCGTGCATGTACCTAAATAGTTCAGATTGAATATTAGGCTGGTAAAGCTGCAGTAGCACTATATTTTTTACGTTCATGCAATCAATTTCTCATCTTTTTCATATTCAGTTAAGGAAAGAGAAAAGGCCTATGCCACATAGAACAAGAACAGGAAACTAACACGAAAAATCGAAAATGAGTATTAAGACTGGACCCAATTTTCTCTCGAACTTTGGTTTCCATTTCTCAAATTAAAGTGGTAAGGGAAATCCTTCATGCCGCCCCTAAATCGGTAATATGCGTGCATTTTTATACAGAACGCGTTTTGACAAGAGTTAATATCTCAAAGGATAAGAACATGGTCCAGTATATTTGCCATGTGTATTATCGCATAATTATTCATGTAAATTGAACAAGCCACAATAAAACAGCTAAATAACTAAGGGGTAAAGAGAGCATTGCTATCAAAAATAAAAAAATACTCCGGCACGATTCTCAAAAGCAGCGAAATGCGTTTGCAATATCTTCATGACGCGATATCGTTTAAACTATCTTCAAGATTTGCTAAAACACGATCTGCAAGATACGCTACACAATATCTTCATAATATAGTAAACAAAACTATAAAAATTAGACAAACAGATGTACCGAATCTCACGTCCGTAAGTCAAAGCATTTCAGAGATTTTGCGATAACAGACAGACGGACGGACAGACAGACAGTCACCCAAGACAATTTAACTTTCGCTACTTAACAAATTTGCATATTTAGCTTTACGTATACAGAAGAACGGAATTGTAGGTAATTACCTGTATTCAGGTTCATGCTTTTAACCTATGGACATATCCAGTTGTGATATGGAAATGTGAAGAGAAAAGGAAGGAAACTAAACAAGCTTACGATAAAAACACAGGATGAAATAGAATTAGTGTACACATATCACACACTAGCAATCTGCAAGTACGTTTGAAGAGCGAAAAAAAGTTTTCTGTGAGATAAAATCTTATTAGGCTTAATGTGCAATGCAAACAAAGTCAAAGTAGTGTGTTGAGTCGCCCAAATTGGTTTTCCATGGTTTAACGATTATTAATAAGGTAGAAGTAACCTATAATCTTGCAGCAGTATGCATGTTGTCCAAGGTGAAAGTGAGAGAATATGTGTGTGGTGTTTAAATACATTTTATAACTTCGAAAGTCGTACGAATAAAAGTGTCGCATATAAGGCTTCGAAATTTTCAGTAATTACTCGAGACCGAAGTAACTTTCACTACCCATGATTTGGTAAGAATGCGCCAATAGTGTTACCCTATAAATCTTATGACGGAAAAGCTTGAGAAAGAAAATGATATCGTTAGCTAGAAATAAAAGAACCTGAGTCTAAAAATATTCTGAGATTAACTCTGCCAATATTT
>VICI01002325.1:0-17105 GCA_019593645.1 Akabosia matsudoensis
CCTACTGAGCTCTGTACTCGTGGGCAAACACACGGAAGATCCGTTCTGTTCTGATTTTCTCAAGTGGCCGCTAATGAACACGCTAGTTGTTGGAGCGATAAAAATTAACATCTTTAACTGCATGACTAATTAATGTCTAAAAGCACTTTTTCAGCACACAGCGAACGGTCCAGTATTGTATATCATGGCTGTAATAGGTTAACACACGCATATCACTTTTTCTGAACTTATACTGAACTTTTATTCACTAATTTGTCAGTCAACTCATTCTCATTTCATTACACTTTCTGCGTCCAAAAGGTGTTTAAACGTTGAGCTGTAGCTTTTGAAGAAAAAAAATTGCTATTGTGCATTAGTTTTCATTCTTTCATTTCATCGTCCCACATGCAAAAGTTAAATAGTTTTTTAGATTTGATTATCATAATTTTAATATTGTGAGTCAAGATCATTACATAAAAAAGTCGAAAACAACAACACTTTCTAACAATAGTTATAGAGTCTTTTACAAGGTCGTATTCAAACAGAAAAGATATCTAGTCCATTTCTACCCTGCAATAGAGACAGTAATTTTTCCTACATGTTGTTTTATATATTTTCGTTATTACATACGAGGTAGATAGGTCCGAAGAGTTGATTTTTTAATATTACGCTAGAAAAATAGGAAACTCTAATCAATCAATGCATCAAGATCACTGTGTGCGTCAATCACATCAAAGTAATTATTACTACGTAGTTGTTTGTTTGTTGTACTTGGTTTCTTGCTTCCTGAAATGGTTGCAAAAGGGTCCCGACAAACAACGGACTATGAGCCTTGGAAACGGTTTATCAAGCGGGGCAGCTATGATCCAGACCCGAGGGATGAGTTCCTCACCTTTTGCTATCCTTAAAGGAAAAGTCGTCAGTAGACATGTGCTTTTACCGTTTTTTCACTAATAGCTGGAAAAAGTGGACGAGGACACTGTTGAGAGCCCATGGACCACGGATGTTCACCGAATTCCAGTACGACGATTACTTGACCGGTACGGGAGTGCCATTACAAAAGGTCTGTCAGACAGCCAAGTGCGGCACAACCGTCACCACTATGGAGTGAATCTCATCGACCATTCGTTATCACCGACGACTCAGTGTTGGATCATCTTCAAGAATTTAGTTTTGGGTCTGAATTCCCTGATGTGGATATGTCTGCTTTTCAGCCTAGCAGTTTTTGTGATCCACTGGGTATCCCTACGAGAGAAGCCAATCGAGAATTTGATATTCGCTGGGGTGCTGCTCTTTGCAATCGTCGTAAATTACGGTTTCCTTTTACTACCAAACTTTCCATACTCAACGGCTAATGATTGCACCAGAGGATGGCAGAGGTGGGATGTGCACGCTTGCCAAGCGAAATGGACGGTTTATGGAAGTCCCTATTGCTGACCTTGTCGTTGGGGACGTCGTTCAACTTAGCTACGGAGATGTTATCCCAGCAGATATAAGGATAATTGAAAGTCACGAGTTTTTCGTCGACAATTCTGGACTTACTGGAGAGTCTGACCCGAAAAGACGTAGGTCCGTATGCACTGATGATAACCCAATGGAGACAAAAAATCTCGCTTTCTTCTCTACCCATGCACTGGAAGGATACGCGAAAGGAGTGGTTGTCAATGTTGGAAAGAATACTCACGCTTGCCAAGCGAAATGGACGGTTTATGGAAGTCCCTATTGCTGACCTTGTCGTTGGGGACGTCGTTCAACTTAGCTACGGAGATGTTATCCCAGCCGATATAAGGATAATTGAAAGTCACGAGTTTTTCGTAGACAATTCTGGACTTACTGGAGAGTCTGATCCGAAAAGACGAAGGTCCGTATGTACTGATGATAACCCAATGGAGACAAAAAATCTCGCTTTCTTCTCTACCCATGCACTGGAAGGATACGCGAAAGGAGTGGTTGTCAATGTTGGAAAGAATACTCTGATGGGCCGCGTGGCCGAAGTTGCCGATAAAATTCAAGTTCAGTCGGAAAGCCCAGTGCAGAAAGAACTGGACACATTAGTGAAACTACTACTTGGCCAGGCATTTCTTTTTGGCGTATTTTACTTCATATCCAGTATGCTTATGAGTATGACATGGAAAGAAGCTCTGATTAATGTGATGACTGTGATTGTTGCAAACGTTCCGGAAGGACTAACACTTACATCGGCCATCTTACTCGCACACATTTCTAAGAAGCTTCGCCGTTTTAGTTGTTTAGTGAAAAATATGCATGCCATTGAAACTCTGGGAGCGACAACATGTCTTTGTATGGACAAGACTGGTACAATTACGCAAAATCGGATGGCGATTGCCCATCTCTGGTTTGACGATCGACTCGCCGAAGCGGATACTTCAGAGTTTCTCGATGGCCATCAAACATTGAAGACGGATGATCCTGGATTTTTAGCGTTGGCTAGAGTCGCCAGATTATGCTCTAGAGCGAGATTCAAGCCACATCAAATGGATAAACCGATTTTTAGAAGGGACGTTCAGGGAGATGCAACAGAAGCTGCAATTTTACGTTTCATGGAAGCTCACCTCGGCAGTGTAACAAAATACAGACGAAAGTATAAAAAAATTTATGAAATGCCATTTAATTACCGAACCAAGATGCAAGCATTTGTTTACGAGCTTCCTGGTGGCTCTGCGGGAGATAAACAGCATTATTTAACCGTAAAGGGAGCTCCAGAAAGGCTATTTGAACTGTCAACTTCGATATTAATCAAAGACACAGCATATCAGTTGGATGAAAAATGGCGAAGAAAGTTCTACAAAGTTGTGGAAAAGCTGGGCTCTGTGGGAGACCGAATAATTGGATTCGCAGATGCTCTTTTGCCCAAAGAAAAATTCAATGATGGCTACAATTATGACCCAGACAAACCTGAATTTCTCAAAAAGGGTTTGAGATTTGTGGGCTTAATGTCTATGATCGATCCGCCTCGAACTGTGGTACCGGAAGCTATACAGAAATGCAAAAAGATGGGCCTAAAATTAATCATGGTCACGGGAGATCATCCAATAACAGCCTCTGCCATTGCTCACGCCACAGGGCTCTTACCTTCAAATGATAACACTGTCAATCCGTCCAGGAAATTATCCCCGTCTCCTTTGCCGTTCCTGAAAGACAAGCAAACTGTTATAAATGTAGAGCCTTTTGATGTCAAGCCCGTGAGCAGCCGGATTTACTCTGGAAAGGATCTAATCAATGTAGAACCACAAAAACTGGATAAAATATTGTCTGAACCAGGCGACTTTATATTTGCTCGAACAACTCCAGAGCAAAAGTTTATGATTGTGGAATCCCTCCAAAGACTGGGCCACAGGGTGACCTCCATTGGGGACGGTATCAATGACAGTTTACATTTGAAAACAGCAGACGTTGGAATTGTTATGGGTGTAACCGGAAGTGAAGTAAGCAAGGAAATAGGGGACATGGTACTTCTTGACGATAACTTTGCAACAGTTGTCCAAGGCATTGAAGAAGGTCGCCTAGGATTTAACAATCTGAGTAAACTCCTTCGCTACACAATGGCAGATAATGTGGCCAGCATGTACTGTGCTGGAATCAGTATTTTGTTCACATTGCCCCGTCCGTTTGCATCCATGGGAATGCTGCTTACTCTGCTTGGGACTGATGTTGTAGCTTCAATAAGTTTATGCTACGAGCCAGAAGAGAAAAAAGGCAAACAAATGTCACTTCCGGATAGGAAAAAGCCGAGAAAGTTGATAACGAGTCAATTGCTGAGCCATGTTTATACCCAAGTAGCTATCATCGAAGTGGCAGCAGGATTTTTTGCGTATTTTTGCACAATGGCCAGCTTTGGATGGACTCCGACTAGATTGATTAGTTTGAATAAAAGGGAATGGGATAGTAAAGTGGTAAACGATCTTAGAGATGACTTGTACGGACAGGAGTGGACTTGGGGAGCAAGGAAACGACTTGAGAGCCATTGCCAAGCATCTTTCTTCGTTGCAATTGTAGTCGTTCAAATAGCAAATGTCTTGATTTGCTGTGGGGACAGAGCCAACATATTTCTCAGACTGCGGCGGTAATGAATAATGACGGCTTTTGACATCCTACAAAGGAACATGACGTTAATAAATGGATCGTTTATGGTTTACAGAAACTGGCGAATCAGTGTAGCTATTGTTGGAGAACTGCTCATTGCGTTGGCCATTTTATACGTGCCACGGATCTCACTGATAACGGGACTCTTGCCACTTGCGTGAGTCAGCTTTTCAAATAAATTCTTTTTATTGTCAAATGAAAATGAAAATCTTTAAAACATATTTATTTTGTTTTATAAAAGTCCCGAGGAATGGCTGTATCCCATCCCGTTTGCTGTATTCATGCTGGCAGTCGACGAGCTGAGAAGGTATATGCTACGTAATAACTTGTTGGAGAACTCAGCGCTGCTTCCGGTGGTGCTTCATTGACACTTTTGTAGATTGAACAGATTGGAAATTCAGCCTGGCAACATGAACATTTTGTTTTATTTATAGAACTCTGCTGACGTTATTTTCTAATAAAAGTTATCTCAGTTATCTCACTATTGACGAACGTTTCTTTTCTACTTCTTACTGTTTGTATTGAACTGTCGCGATACATTGAACTGTTGAACATCGTCATTTTTGTAGCCGTTTTTGTTGTTGATTGTATTTTGTAACCGAAAGAAAGTGTTGATCAAAACCTGATAATATGGCAGGCAAGTATCATGAGGAAAGAAAGCCGACTCTTTCATTTTACGAGCGTGGTCCTGGTCCGGCAGCTTTTCTCCTTCCCCCATTAGTCGGGAAGCCAAATCATGCGTTGACCCATCGGATCAACCCTGAGTACACCTTTGGTCTAAAGCTTGATTCAATTTTCAAAAACACTTGGGGCCCCGGTGCTGCGGCGTATTTGATTCCGCAGGGATTAAAGGTTAATGGATTCTTCGCTGGGTACATGCAATCTCTTCGCGCCAAATTTCCCGAAAGTAATTTAATTTTCACATCCATTTTATGTCCTTACAAAAATACACATATCCCTTTCATTACGCTCTTCGCCTCTGTATTTTTTATAGTTGACAAAAGAATCTCTCCACCTCCGAATACGTACGACCTGCCAATCCCAAACGTTTACCGTAATCGTGCCCCTCGTCACGTCCTCGGCTCACGAACTCCTATCATTGACAAGCGGATTTCCCCTGGTCCAATTTATCTTTTGCCTCCCTGCATAGGACCAAAGATCCCAGATAGACTTGCTGCTGCTGAATGCACTCTGTAAGAAATTTTCTCTTAATGGCTGTCATCAAATAACTGTCATGAAAGTTTATGTAATAAACGGGATATTCTTTTTTTATTCTTTTTGCAGGAAAGGCGACCGGAAAACCAAGGAGTCGAGTCCATCACCTGGTCCCATTTACAACATTGTCCCTTTGAAGAAAGGCCCTGCATTCACAATGCGACCTAAATGGAAAGACCTTGAAGACTTGTACGAGGCAGGTCCTGCCAGTTACACACCGACAAAATGCGATTGCTGGAAAGGGAAAGCACCTGGACCAACGATGGGCATTAGATATAATGAGTACACTGGAATATTTCGCACACCTTGCGAAATTTCAAAGTACGAAAATTTGGACTAAGTTTTACAAAGAGACAATGTATGTAATATGCACACAAAATGTACATGACCATAACAAGAGAATAATCGTAGCAATAACACAACAATAAAGAAAACTTTTCCACTGAAAACTTTCCCTCTACAAAAGAATATATTTTTTCATGACTGCTCTTGCTCTGTGATCACTTGCCCGCCTTCCTTTTTACATTTGAAGAAAGCATAGAATCATTATTCAACCTTCAAGTCCAACTTTCTCCTGCTTTCTCTCTAATAATCTTTGGGATAAAGTTTGTTTGGACTGTTCGGAGCGACCAACCAACCTCACAACCAAATTTATGGTTTTTATTCTGAAATGACTTGCACAGAGAAAAACTTTTTCGTGGTTCAGTGATCCTAGGGCTGAGACCAGGATATTCTCTCGGAAATACCCGTTGTTCCATCACAAAACTAGTCTTATTTTCATATCTTTCTCTCGCCTTACTCTTAGAGAAGCCTCAAGAAGACGAAAGTAAAAAAAAACGTCAATGGCTAATATGTCAATGCTGACGGAAAAGAAACCCTTTGAATGTGATTATAAGAGGCACATGAAGCATAAAAAAGTTGTGATATATGGGAGGAGAAAGCATGTCATGACTAGGAGAAATGACTTGTCACGCTTTTCTCCATCAAAAATGATCCTTTTTATCTGTTGCTAACATTCCTCATTCCCCAGATCAACCTTTTCGTATCAAAAAAGCAAATAATATATTGAAAGAGACAGAGAAATTGCTTCATCAGCCTCGGAATACACTTTTTTTTTATCATTCCTCGGCCACTTTCTCTTTCGTCTTATTTTCACACGGTTGTGTGCTTCCAAAATTCCTCTATGTATGTTTTCATAATGAATACGAAATTTTCCTCTGAAAAAAAAACTGGACAAGATAGTGCGATCCCAATGTGGAGGCTTACAGCTTCGTATCACAATATCCCTCTGGAACCCTTGAATCATTAGAAGTGAAAGCAGTATTTTGTGTGGTGAAAGTGATGTATTAGGTGGTACACTGTGTACGTACAGCTCTTGTGTTTTTTTTGCCAGAGATATTTTCTCATGTAAAATGAACCAGGCCGAGAGTAATATTTGATGATGCTGTGCTAAAGAACAAAAAAGGAAAAGGAAAGGGAAAAAAATTTATCATTTTCTTGCTTCATATTCCTTGGACGAGCACATTTTCACTGTATTAAACAAGAGGCAGAGATATACTCAGTTATGTGCAGGAAACATCTTAGTGTCAAGCAGCGGAATTGGATTCTTTGTGGATTTTGTAGCGTGCCGTTGGTGAGTAGTGTACAGTTCACACACAGAGCTATGAAATTTTAATTTCTCTCTGAAACATAAAAATAACCAAGTTTCCGATACTGGTTCAAGAAAAATCTAAATTATTTGCAGATTTTAGGAGCTTGTTCACTCACCCTTGGGAGTTGGCTGTGTCTCGTTGTTGTTCACAATAGCAATCTTCCCGCAAATGAGCAACTTCATTTTGAAAAGGTCAGCCCGTGGACGAGTGACCACGATGGGACGGGATCGAGTGTTTATCATTTGCTGAATGACTCCCCATTCACACATACTCCTGTAGATAACCTTTGCTTATACCTGTTGACTCTGAGCTTCTTTATGGTCACGGGAGGTCTTGGACGAGGATCTGACAACAGGATTCTTTTGTGTACACCTTTGCCATAATGTAAGTCAAATGGAAGCAAAAAGCAAAGATTGAAGATTTTTACTCTGAAAATACGTGGCTTATCAATATTTTATCATTGACAGCGCTTGACTGCTCAACTTTTTTGGGCATGGCTGGCCCTCTCCACTCTCGCTGTCACCATTGAAGTCATTGTCACCTACGATATTTTGCAAACTCTCAGCCATAACGACGTTGCTCCCCCGTACTCAAGAGACTTCTTCATTTAGCAATGACAGTCACCTTGCATTTTATTGGTTATGTCATATTCTTCGATACTTTGTATGGATTGACTTGGGGTTTAGTGCAGCGGCCCAGACAGCAGTGTGCTTTGTTTACAGGTTGAAGACAGTAACATCCGTGGTTTAGTAAAAATACCCGCAATTTTTGTATTAAAGCTACTTATATGATTTTTATATGCAAAGATGCTAATATAATAAAACAATAATTGTGCTTGAAAATGTTTCCTTTATTTTTTTCATACTTTTCATAACAATTTTTTTAAACTTTTAAACAAGCATCATGTGAGCAAACTAAGAGCAATCGTGCGTTTTGTAAAGCATCAAAAATTCGATTAGTTTCTGTTAAGTTGCAATTTGGTTTTCTTATCGATTGTGTGATAATTGGTTATGTCATATTCTTCGATACTTTGTATGGATTGACTTGGGGTTTAGTGCAGCGGCCCAGACAGCAGTGTGCTTTGTTTACAGGTTGAAGACAGTAACATCCGTGGTTTAGTGAAAATACCCGCAATTTTTTATCAAAGCTACTTTTATGATTTTTATATGCAAAGATGCTAAAATAATAAAACAATGATTGTGCTTGAAAATGTTGCCTTTATTTTTTTTCATACTTTTCATAACAATTTTTTAAAACTTTTAAACAAGCATCATGTGAGCAAACTAAGAGCAATCGTGCGTTTTGTAAAGCATCAAAAATTCGATTAGTTTCTGTTAAGTTGCAATTTGGTTTTCTTATCGATTGTGTGATTTGTACCCAAGTTAACTCTTGATTACGACCCTGTGTATTAAAAATTTATTTTGAAGTGTATTCCAGTAAAAAATCATTATTCAATTGTGAATGTGCAATAAATAATGGACTTTGATACAGAAATCTTCTGGAAATGAACAGATGAACTGTGTGCGTCGTTGCCGTTGTTGGAAGTGAATTTATTTTTTTACATTGGCAATGTTTGCTTATCATACTTATCGATAGAATTAAAAGAGCCTCGGTACATGCTAGGATGACTATGGCGGTGCGATGACTGCTGGGAATATGGTCGTGGATAAGTATACGTTCCACAGATATCCCTTAAAATAAAGAATAAATTATTTTTAGCTGAATTAGACGCAGATTTGTACATAAATAAATTCTAAACAGCTCACCTTGCAGTTTTCGTTTTTAAAATGTACAAAACAGTTGCAATAAATAAGATTCCCCCAATAGGAAACGCAAAAATGAAAACAAGCTCCCGCAAACTCCGAGGATGAGATTTGTTTTCACTGGGAGCTTGTGTCGTCTCAGGTTCCGGTGCTTTTGTCGATGACACGTCGTTGGGATCAGTTACACATGTAGCTTTTGTATCCTCTTCAGAATATGCTTGGGTTACGTCACCGTGGTCAACTGGGTGGTAGTGTCGTCCTCCATGACTTCGTGAATGCGGGCTCTTATCAAGATGACTGCTGTCAGTGCCATATCTCTCATGATCTCTTTTTGAAAGTAACTTCAATCCTGTCAGTATTCCATGGCTCTGAGCACAGTCATACGACCCACAGAATTGAATCGGATAAGGAATAGGATTATTCGTCATCCCGCATCCAAATGGCGATCTATTCTTATCAATTTTATACTGCTGAACGATAATTTCGCATTGGCTTCCACCTAAATAAAAAACACAAAAAAATTATGTTTAGAATTTTGAATAAACTTTCAATTTAAATTTGGATCCTAGTTTACCCCGTGCCAACTCGACTACAATTTGTACGTACTGGTCCTCCATCTTCTCGTTAGCACAGTTAATATCGTCCCTACTCAGGTGAAAGTTTGTTATACTATCTGTAAACTCGGCGTAGTGGGGTTTCAGAGTAAAGTTGTGCCAAAAGTAGACATCCATCTTTTTCGAAAGCTCCTCCACATAGTGCCTTGAGCCTTGCTCCTCAGCGACAAACTTTTCTTCATCCCTACTCCCCGGGCGTCTAAATCCAATTGAGTTATTGCAGACGCCTTTCACTCCTCCTGATACTCCGGAAGCCCCTACAATCACTGCATGATTCTCGTACGAATCATAATCTATTTTGACAATGTGAGTGCACTGGTTGGCATGTCGGAAGTTCCAAGGATTCTGGCGAATGTGGACTGCAGTCACAATCGCCGTTTCAACGCCATTGCGGTGAAAGTCACAACCTCGTGCGGAGGGATCGATTAAACTTGAGTGTCCTGGGGACGAGTTTGCCGAGTAGCCACTGCTCCCTCTCACTTTTGCGTAGTAGTTGTGGGTCCTCAAGTCTATTTTTGTATCAGTATGAACTAAACTATTAGCTACTGCAAGCTGGCGACGGCTCTTTCGAACCAAAACGAGGGTCTGGACACAGCTTATCAAATCTAAATGAATCTGTGAACAAGTTGAAAAAATCAATCATTAATTTTCCCAACCAATCAAAAATCAGTTATAAGTCAACGATTACTTACTTGAACAAAACGACGTTGCCCACGAGTGATGGACAATGAAACAAATCGCAAATATTCCATTAAAAAAGCTCTCTAGTTCCCTCATTTTACTTTTCAATGGTCCCTTGCATACTCCAAAGCTACTTTCAATTGAATTGTGTCTTTCCCCAGAACCCTATCAACATTTTCTTTTATTCGTAAAAACTTTTTGTATGAAATTCATTTGCAAGATCTCTCCCGCTGGGCAACAGGTTCGCTTCGTTTTTTTTTTTTTTCTCTACAGATTCTTTTTTTCTCGTTACAGCCAGCGGTTTTTTTGTTATAAATCTCAAACTCTATTTTCTCATCTCTCTACTCCTGACAAAAACACTCTCGACACTGTTACCAAACTTTCACCAGCCTTTGTACACCCGACTTTTCACTACTATACTCTATTTGTAACTTGATACGGTTTCTATCCCGGAAAAAAAGCGTAACGTCAAAATCCTCAGATTTTTTTTTGCATACACAAATCCCTTCAGTTTTCTCTTCTTTTTTTTATTGGAGATGACTAGGTCTTCTCTCCTGGAACATGTTTCAGCTGGGACACAGGATTACTCTTGAGACGTTCTTGCTTGGCTACTGTTCTGCATAAGCACTTGTGTTTTCAGTCTTGTAACATTTCTTTTTTTTCTCTAGAATTGAAAGAAATTTTGCAGAAGGGGATAAAAAAGAAGAAGAGAAGACTATGATAGACCTTCTTGTTTTCTTTTCTCCGGATTTAGTCGCTCTATTCCGACGCACATCCAAACTACAAGGTAAAACAAGATTCACAAGATTTTCACACAGAGAAAAGTCCTGTCATAGAAAAGACTACAACCGAAAGCGGATGCCACCTCGTACGCCAACGTTTTCACGTTGCATGTCTTGTCATTCAGCTCTAGTTTTTGTATGAATATTCCTCATTAACTTTGCTTTCATATGGAAATGTTATGTTCATGGTTGCTGTGATTTTGCATAAAACGCAGATAATGAAGGTATGCTTCATTATCTATACAATTTCCGGTCTATCCCTGTCTCCTGCTATTTCCCAACTTTGCTCTATCGATTTACGAGAATATTTTTTTTCTCTCCTCTTCATTTCCTCAACTTTCTCTAGAGATAATACAGAAAGGAGAAGCATCACTGCCAACTCTAGATGTTCCTCGTCCTGCCAACTATCTCTTCCTATTCCCCAAGTTACTCTCATTCCGATATCATGATGAAATGTTTTTCGGATGGTTGAAGTGGTAATAAAATTTCACTTCAATTATCGTATCCACTCATGTAGAAAACAGAGTTTCGTGTGGTTCTCTGGCTTTTAATAGAATAAAAAAAAAAATTCCCTTGTAAACTGCGCACATAAAACCATGCAGGTGTCTATACTAACAAAGAAAACCTGATTGCATTTCAGATATAAAACTTTCGCCTACATAATTATATGAATGAGTGGACTCGCTGAATTGCCCCTCTGAGGAAAATCTGGGTCTTGTCTATATAGCGTCAAATAACATAGAAAACCTGATTGCATTTCAGATATAAAACTTTCGCCTACATAATTATATGAATGAGTGGACTCGCTGAATTGCCCCTCTGAGGAAAATCTGGGTCTTGTCTATATAGCGTCAAGTCATTCCCATCGTCAGTCACATTTTGAGGGAGTGTGATATGATCAAGTTGGTAAAAATTTCCACAATTTTTTCTCTGGCATGCAATCCAATTCGTGTGTAGGTGGATACAACACAGACGTGCGTGGGTAGATCGTTTCCAGAAAAGAATAGATGGAATGATAGCAATAAAAGAAAAAAGCATATTTCCTCTTTTTGTATTTAAAGAGAAAGCCATGAGCCACTTTCTCCGAAAAGAGAAAAGTGTCATGTTGTAAACTATCCTTTTTTATATGCATGGAAGATGCCAACATGAAAAAAATAAAATAAAACGGAGAACAACACGCGTAAACTTTCACCTGGCGAGTACACGCGTGTTCTCTTTATTATTTCCCTTTCACTAATGCACTGCGTATTATTGGTTTGGCAGCCAACAAAATTTTATTTCACGGTGTATAGAAAACCACGCGTGTGTTTATGGGAATCAGCCACGTGTGTGGCCTATTAAAAAACAATCGCAAAATATAATGAGGACAACGGTCTTTTCGCATTAGGAAAATTGCTAAGCAAAATGATGAATGCATCTTGGCAGGGAGTTTGAATTGCTTTTGAATTATGATTTATTCAAACAGTAAAACATTTTTGTTGCTTGTTGCGTTTTTGACAGTTTTCGTACAGAGGTATAATATATTAATATATAGTTCGGTAGTGATGTAGGCTTTGTTTAGATACAATTGAATGATATATATTTTTTTATTACTTGAAACCTAAACCAGCTAGCTTTCAAAGTTATTACAATGTTATTACACTAACAAAACAATCAGTTCTTAGAATGTTTCTAAAATAAAAACGAGGTAAACTTGTTTTTCATTTATTTTGGCATTGTAATATGGAACAAATGCTTGCATGAGATGCAGAGAAATATTGTTGTAGTTTCCGTTTTTAGATTGAAATGTTGTAAAATGGTACGTTCAACGTTTGTATTTGTATGCATAGAGAAATCGGGATGGAACAAATATTGTATTCCTTTGAATTGTAGAGAATGATGATGGTTGGATTTTATCCTGTGATTAGTCTGCCATGGTGCAGGTTAGTCCGGCAAGTGCCATATGTACAAAGGAGCAGATCCTTTTACAGACCAGTCGTGGTCCAAACCCTCAACCTTGAACTGAATAAAACATGATCATTAAATATAAATTAGCCTATTTTCTGGCTTTTTGTTTTTGAAAGCCATGTTCTTGATAATTGTACCTGGATCGTGTATGCAACTCCGTACCAAGGATGTCCCATGCCTGCACTTGAGAATGAAGGTAACTGACCCTTTGGAATAATTAGCGCCCCGCGCCAAATCACATCCGACAAGTCTCCCCCACCGCAGCCCAAGTTGACCTCGACACGCTCACACCTCACCACTGAGCTGGTCACCTTCTTCCAGCAGTTTTCGGAAATTGTATAGGTTATCTTTTGTGCGACAAAGATTCTCATATGCATAGTCATTTTCTTGGGATTCTTCACATGCAGTGTGAAGTGAATAGCCTCCTCAGGTAGGAATCCAGACGCTTCTACTTTAAAGTTTGCCGTTACATCGCCATTTTGAGAGGACGAGGCGATTGAGGACTGTGACGAGAGTAAAAGCGGACCACTGCCACTACCGGGAGGCAAAGGTCGCTCAATCTGAATAGGCTTGCTAGTCTCTGCCTTGTTCACAGAAAGATTCGCATAACCTTTAAAGTCGACAGGTTCCTCAGCGATTTGTGCATATCTCAAGTCTTGGGAGCATAAATGGGCGGATAATTTGTAGACAAGGGTTCCAACAGTGTTGTTGAATGGACAAGGAAATGGACGATCTCCAGGTACTTCCAAACTGAACGGAAATATAAGGCAATCCACTGCCGCATTTATATCAGGAATCAACGCATATATCTCTGAAAACGATATAGAATATCAAATTATTCAATTTAAATTTCAAAAATTGCTTTAAACCTGTTTGAATCTGGAATAATTACTGACCTTTCGAATTTCCGAGCCATTCAACAGCTTCACAAGATATCCCTCCACCTCCCCCTCGATTTCTACACCCAGTATTACATTTACATACATTACTATTCCCCCCTTTCTACCCCAGTCCCCCCACAACTATTATGATAGTTATTATCAGTCTGACTCGTCAAAATGCTAAACCTCTTTGTCACTAGCTCTCCGCTCTTCTCTAGAAACAGCGTACATTGAGCATCCAGCTGAACCCTAAGCCCTGTAAATGTCACCAACGCCTTACTATGAATCACCACCTTTCCTTGCAACTTTCTCCCAGGACGCAGCGTCCGATCTGGGAGTACAATTGACGCACTGAATCCATTACTCCAAAAGCTTCTCACTTTCCTCACACCCCGTTGACCATTCGTTGCCCCATTCCCCCCACCTTTCTCCAGCTGAATGGGTCTATTAATTGTCGGCCACTTTTCTAGCCGCATTTTCGTATTCTCCTCTTTTCTCCCACAATAATTTTGCTTTCTTCTTATTTTTTTATCTTTCACACCTCACCAGCTTCATCTTCTTTTAATAGAAAAGGAAAACCCCACACGAAAAAACTAAAAAAGTAGGACACGCGGAAGTGGTAAAAGTCTAGGAAATAAAACCTATAATCTTTCCAGAAGCTGCTTTCTCTGTAATAATTCTCACGAAAAAAAATGTGTGTGTTTTGGGCATTCACCGTATATTTTTTATTCTCTTGACACACACACTAACAGGCAGCTAAGGAAGACACCACAACTGTGCAAGAGTGAGCAGCCGAGTATTACGCGAGAGTCGGCGAACAGTCAACTTTTATACAAGAAAAAAAGAGAAATCATATATAGAAACTTTCTCTTTGTCCAACTCTGCTCCTAATCCAAAGCTTGGCTTTGAACTCCACACGCTTTGGTCTTGGAAAGAAAACGCTTTCACTCTGCACTTGAAATTTGACATAAACTTTCATAGCTGATAGCGAATAATGTATCCAGGCTTAAATCAACAAAACAGAATAAGAAAAGGGCTGGACATGTGTGATAGGAAAATGATAACAAGGAAGAGGGTAGACAGGAAATATAATATTCATTTAAACCTGGATAATCATCTTTTCTTTCTCCGGCTACATTACTTTTTCTGACCACGTACAACTTGAAGGAAAAATGGAAATCAATAATTTATAAAGTAGTTTGTCGTTGGAATACTCTTAAACATAATCACTACAAGAGTGTCGTACAAGACTATATTTTAAATTGTCATCATCAGGTAAAGATTATTATGGCTATGACTATGACGCAGGTGTTGTGTTTGCGCCAGAAAACAAAACGTGTCATCTTTTTCCTTACTTGATGTAGCTAATTAACATGTAAAGTAAAGCAAGAGAAAGTTAAAGAAAAAAAAACGTGTCTGACGTCAGCGTTGGATTCGCGATAATTATCACACCGGCGACTATCACACGGGCAAATTTTTAATGGACAATGTTTTGTACCCCAAAGAAACTCGTACCAACAAACTTTTATTTTTAGCTATGCTTTCCTTGAGCAGAAAAAAAAAGTTTTCTCGCCTGGATCCTTGTTTTTTTATTATTTTTATTGATATTTACTCTCTATTCCCATTCCCACCATTTATTTTTATTTCTATTCTTTCAGTCCCCCAAAAACTATATCCACCATCCACGGACGTTTTCTTCATCGATAAATTATTTCTAAAAATGCCATCGAAAAAAAAAACTTTCTGGAATCTGTTTTTTCTTGATTCTGGTCCTTTCTTTCCATTGTCTTTTTGTCTGGTCTTAAAAAAAAAAACTTTCTGGAATCTGTTTTTTCTTGATTCTGGTCCTTTCTTTCCATTGTCTTTTTGTCTGGTTATATATATATGTATATTTATGTTTTTTGCTTTCCCTATTTTTGGCCTTCACTTTGACTGTACGTTCCAGCACATAGTTTTCTTCACCAAGAAAAAAAGGAATGCCGGAGTTATTTTGTACGAAAATATTCAATGCAATTTGTATTTCGCAACCGTTAAGCCTTTGACTTTAAAAGAAAGAGCGTGGTTGAACGGTTGGTTAGACCGTTACGGATCTATAAATCGTGTGCCGTAAGAGTCGTTGTATTTTAAGCACGTTCCTAGCTACAACTAACAAAGACCCTGCCCTTGTCTTCTTATCATTTTCCTTCGTACCGGCACAAAAAAATATTATTTTTATCCTTTTCCGAATTACGTTTAGGATTGTATGATCTCAACTTTCCCCACAGAAAAAAAAGTAAATTAACTATAAATCGTGTGCCGTAAAGAGTCGTTGTATTTTAAGCACGTTCCTAGCTACAACTAACAAAGACCCTGCCCTTGTCTTCTTATCATTTTCCTTCGTACCGGCACAAAAAAATATTATTTTTATCCTTTTCCGAATAGGATTGTATTATCTCAACTTTCCCCAGAGAAAAAAAAAAGTAAATTAAGCTACAGGACAAGAATATTAATAAAGTTTTGGCTTGGGAAACAAGAAAAAAACTATATTCGGTCACATTGAACATAAAACAACAAGGTCAAATGCTTTCTACTTCGCCTTGATTAAATATGTAGTGTAGCATTCATTTTGCACGAGAAAATGCAATAGGCTAAAAATGAAACAAACTAACATGAAAGAGGAAGTCATGCACATATATTAAAGATGGTAATCAACTCACGTTAAAATAAATAAACAGTTAATATCTCACGAAAAAAAACACATAATAATCTACACGAGCTCCGGAGAAATGTTTCACCAAGCCAAGAAGAAGACTACTTGCCAAAAACAGTTTCATCATCGTCAACAGGTTTTTTGTGCTTTAGTGTGAAAAAAATACTGGATAAATTAAATATAAGCCCAAAAAATATGAACCAACGTCTAAAATATGTATACCGAAGAATTCTTTTTTTTCGGGTACGTTCATGAAAGCAAACTCTGCAACATTTGGGAACAGTATAATAAACAAGTTTGTCTTGAGCAATATTGGGCAATGCTTTCGTTACGTGCATAAAAAAAATATGCTGGCATGCATAAAACATAACTTAATTAAAGAGAAAATTACTTTCTGTCTTGAATATTTCATGTACAAACACTTTTTAGCTTTTATTTTTATATTTTTTTTTGTTATTAATTTATTTTTCTCCCTTTCCACAGAGGGTGAAGGTCATTTTTTTTGCTGTTTTTTAATCTACCATGAACTTGACTGGGCAGAGGTCATGAAATATTAAGCGACTGCCGTACTTATTCAAAATAATGAACTAAAACAATTTATTTCTTTTCTATGTCCGAATCCGAGTCGGAACTGGAACTGGAGTCTGAATCGCTGTCGCTGCTGGAGGAAGTATCGTCGTTGGAGGGAGTCGCACTGGTTCCTTTAGAGTAACTTTCTAGACTGTGACTAAGGGCGGAGATGTTTGCAGACAGATTTTGACTGAGGGTAACCGACTGAAGGGAGAGTGTGGAGGAGAG
>VICI01002326.1:0-17102 GCA_019593645.1 Akabosia matsudoensis
TTAAATTGTGCCCGATTTGCCCCAAACATGGTTCAGTGATATCTTAACTAAACCGCTTTTGTTAGCTTTTGAGCTAAACTTTTAACTAAGCTTTTTAGCTAAGCTTTTTAGCTAAGCTTTTTAACTAAGCTTTTTAGCTAGGCTTTTTAACTTCGCATTTTAGCTAAGCTTTTTAACTAACCTTTGTAGCTAAGCATTTTCCTTTGCTTTCAGCTTCGTCTTTATAAGCTTTACAGCTTTTATTACAAGAAGGGTCCATCCATAACGATACGTTCTCCCATAGTGAGTGGGTGGATGGATATGTATTCAAAAATAAAAATTCACGGAATTTACCATAAAAACATGAAACCGAATACGTTGAATTTGTGTTGAAATACGCAAAATAAATGTTCAATTCGAGTTGTTTTTATTACATGTTTATTTTAGAGATACCTGAGTTGCTAATTTTTTTTCAAACTACGAGTACGTTCATGTCAAATACGGTAAATTCTCATAATTAATTGGAAAAAGCTTTTTGAATCGCTCACTTTAAACAGAGGGAGAAATACCAGATGCCTGGACGAGTAGTGGGATACCCGTTTTTGTACCTAATGGTGGTAAAATTCCAGTGAAAGCAAGGATTCTACGGCTCATCTTTAGAGACAGCGACAGCTGTGGGCGTGTGAAGGGAATCTCATGTTACATGGGAATGCTTCCCGGTTACTTTCTCCATCTTCTATGTAAATTTTGTGAGCCTTTGAAACAACATCACCCGAGTCAAGGCCCTGGAGATGAGCCCGTGTTTACAACTCCATTCATGAGTCTCGCATGTCACGCATGGTGAAGGCAGCATAAAACAGCAAAAGACGTACTTGGCTTTCTCAAGCCAGCGCCAATTACAACATACTCATAGCCAGTGGTCTCGATTATTAAGTTGAAACTTCTCGCGTTTCGTTGCAAAGTAACCGTAAATTTTTCCGTTTTGCTTACTTTGTAGCTCCTAGTTGCAAGTGTCTCTTCAAGTGAACTTTCTCGTGCGACTACACACTTTCTTCACTACATTTTAACGATAATACAACGTCTGCAAACGAAGATCCACAGCTTCTAGTAAAACTACTATGCAAATAAGAGGCCTTCACCTTCTTGCTTTCATTTGATTCAGTTTCAGCTACTGAAGCGAAATGTCTGAGACCTTTTACGAAGACGCTGGTATATAATTTGTCAATATACTTACCTTTCCCTCTTTTCTGAACGAGTTATATTAGGAATTGCAAAGAGATAGCATTTTTGTTCGTAGTTGGCAGACGCTTTCAGCCATGAATTAGGGAAAATGTTAGCGCAAAAGACATACTGCAAACGTTGCTTATTCACGAGTTTAAACATTAAAAAGGTTGTATACTTTTGCATATAGCTTTCTTTTTGAAGGAAGTCACGTATATTAACTAACGCAGAAAAATATGCGGATACACACACTAGTTCCTGACATTAAACATTATTACGTTTAGCGTAAGTACGTCTAGCTCCCGGGAAAAATTCGGTAGAAGCATTTAAGGATGAATGAGTTTGTATGGTAGACGTACAGCCAGTTAAGCAAATGTCTCGATGGCACAAAAATGCATTCATCCGTTTTGGAATGACAACGGCTTTCGCCATCTTAGAAACGAGCTGAGAGACTTGAAATCCAACTTGAGTTGGCCATTACCATAATCATTATAGTATAATAAATGATGACATTGGCAATACGTTCATATGAATTTTCATAACGACAACGACGCAGAATATGTCCGTGAGAAAAACTGGCAGAAAGTTATGCATGAAAAAGGCTCCTGGTCTGGCATGAATTCTTAAAACCGTTATTAATTGGGCTTGCTCTGAGAGAAGCACAGGATGAAAAAGCTTTTGGCAAAAAATTGTCGTATTTCTTGATGAAAGGATTTGGCACATAAATATATTGCCTACTGTTGAGAACAAATATAACCCCTGTTAGAAGCACTTAGCTCAGTTAAACTTGAGCCTGGTGAAAGTTCGTGCAGAGAATTCTCGTAAAAGTTCGAAGTGTCAATGACTTTTAAAGTTAGAGAAGATGAGATATACTAAAACTCATGCAGTTCAAAACAAGTATTGGGGCCACCACCGGATTTGTACAAGAAATCTGCAGCGATTACCCATTTGTCTTGACAATGCCAGCAAAAATTTAAAGCTATAATGCAGTAATACGAAAATATTTTGAGCCAAAAACAAATAAAGAAATTCAAACATTAATAAGGAAGAATCGGATTGTTGTGCAAGAAATCTTCTCAGATTTTATATTGTTAGGAAGTGCTCCTGGTTCTTTTGAAAAAAAACATACGCTGCCAGAAATTATTTAATTCCTTTTCTAGGATTCAAAGATTGGAGGTTTAAATTTCTGACTTAATATACTACACGACCATAGCTGAATATGGCTCAGTTGACTGACGTTTGCCTGCTGGTTTTAACATGTTGAAAAAGCTTAAATAGCAATAAGAGTATAGCTTCTGTATTGGGTGTACATGTAATCTAATTAACAAACTTCTCCTTCAGTAGAGAGCAGCTATATTTATGTACTATGAATGGCGCTTGTTGTTTTAAACAGTAAAAATTGCTAACAACATTCTTAATCATTTTTAATTATGTTTAATGGCGTGACAAAACCATTAAAATGCATGAGAGAATGACATATATCTCGTTTATGCGTTTAATCTTCATATATTTGCGTCGTTACCGCAACTGACCAGCGAAGTAGGGAGATTCCTTCTAAAAAGTTTACTCCGCTTAATTACTAGCCAGTAGCTATTAAAAGTAAAACAAATTTACTGATTCTAAAAATTAAACTGATATGCGTATCATTACACCTTTAACATAATTAATCAACTATTTTAAATTATGGTTCCAGAAATACTTGGTGCGAATCCGTGTGATTGTTTCGCATTTCTAAGTCATTAAGGCAGCACAAATTCAATTTTGGGTAAACTCGGACAAAAGGAATCGTGCTTTTATCTATATATTGATTGTACACTCACGGAGTATGTACAAGTAAAACCATACATACCTACATAAAAATACGTGTGCATAATAGACTAATTGCAATAAAGAAAACCAAGAGATAAAGCCACCTGGCCATCCAGCCGGGGTCCTCGATGCTTGGTAGAATATTAGCACGTTAACTTTTCTTGCTTATAATATCAGTGTAAAAACCCTACGACGGGACGCTGAAAATATTTATTTGTCCCCACCGAGTGCACCTGTCAGCTTTCCCGCCAATACTGATTAGTATATAGCAAGCTTGCTAATCCAATGTGATTAGCTCCCTTTTGAACTTCCAAAGCACTACCAATCAACCAAAAACACTAATAGAGTACCCAGCAGGGGTCTGTCAAATTGATTATAAGGTTTTGTAAGCATTGTAGCAACACAAGCAAAGAATTAAAAAATGTTGCAATGGGTGCGATCATATTGAACGACTCTGAGACAAAACGAACTGCTCGTGGAACCAGGACCGAGTCTACTTTTAATTTAATTTCCGCTGACAAACACAGTAGCAGGAGCTTTCTCAGAATCGATTAATGTGTCACTCCCAATATCTGCCTTAGTCCGGTAAACATTTCCATTGGAGTCTGAGGCACCTATCTGAAAACTGTAGATTTCACGGTAAAACGAAATATCAAATTTTGTTGACAACTTTGACAAGTCTAATCGTTTTGGGGATCGAAGGAAGGAAAGTACGAATGGCAAATAAATAGGGATTTGCAATTCATGCAAAAATTACTTTGCAACCGTTTTCAGATGCTACCCACACGCTAAATTTTCTCATAATCGGTTTAATAGTGACAATCTTGGACGCCAAAGTTTTTATTGTCCAAAGCGTTTAGTTGTAACCGCTTTAGTTACATTCAAAACTTGTCTCCAAGCACCGTGAACAGTCCAGAATCTTCTTTAACTTGTCATAAAAGATTGGCACTGTCTCGATATTTTTATGCTGCTCGATGTACAGAAAAAATTGGCTGACTTCCAATTTCTTCAAAGTAACGAATACATATAAATAGAGCCTAAAATTTTCCTTTTACTTCACTACAAATATCCACTACGGCCTTTATTTTCCATGACAAGTGACGGTATGTACAAGATAACCCTCCCATTCTGGAGAATTATTGCTGGTGTTATGGTTTCTGAAATGGGTGAAGGCATAGAAGACACCGCGTAATGCTCTAGTGTCTTAGCTCTTTTTCTGCAACGGCGTTGAATGCCTTCACCGTAGCAAGATGCTAGAGTAAGGAAGGTAATTTTATCGGGTTTGGTTTAAACGAAAGAAAACTACTTGTGGTATTGCTACGGAAAATCCAGGAAACTTAATCAGTCGTGAAGGAATAATATAATAAATGGCCGCTGATCAAAGATGTATTATTCTTGTAATCGATGTGCATATAATAAGCTTCTTGTTCGGAAACACATTTCTTTTTTTCGAGTAACTAACATGAAAGAGTTATCTTTGACAGCGGATATCTTTGGCTCGTAACCGAAATAAAATGAGCTCCAATCTAACTGCAGGACAACCCAATAGGTCGATTTCGCAGAGTAGCTTCCATTGAACTACGGCAACTTTATTCCGTTAAAGTTCTATTGAAGGCTACATAACCGATTATGGACTCAAGGTTATACCAAATGTAGTCCTAAACTGATTTGAGCACATAAGTTAAACGTCGCTTGATGGTAGTAAATAGTAAAGGTAGTGTGATGAAATTTTGACCTGAAATACTCATAAGATTCACCCGTTTTCCTACCAGAGGATATTTTTTAAATTGCCGGTTTTAGACTGTATATTCAGATGTACACATCTTTTGCAAAACATACGTTTGTATCTTAAAGCTTCATCGCGATCCTGAGTTAATAAACAAAGGAGACCGTGAAACAATAGCAAGTTTGTAAATGCTGATGATAATTAAGGAGCTGATAGGAACGAAGAAAGTTTTTATTTGGAATTTCTGTACCTTAAAGAAAACTTTTATTTTGTGATAGTGATAAGACTGCTTTTCTGATATTGTGACGGTAATATATGGCTTCTCGCTAAGAGCTTTTTAGACTTGGAGAACATAAAAAAGGCATTTTCATTTGGACTCTTTCACATAATTGCTTCTTCGGTAAAACTTGTACTTTATGTATAGAAAGTTCCATTCGTAGCTGCATTTGCACTTACATAGTTGTTTTATAAAGAGGATGTTGTTCAACACAATACAGAGAGAACCTTGAAAGTTTTTGTTTGTGACTGGTCTTTCTATCCCCAACAAAGAAAACAAAATCTGTTTCCCAAACGTATTACTATGAAAAAATGTTATCTATCTATACTGTTTATACCCCTTATTTCTATTCTTGTCAAGCTCTGGCATAAGCTGTCAGCTTCTATGCGTACTTCTGTACAACACGTTTTTGTACACTCTGCGCAAGTTAATTCAACATTCCGCAAAATTTTCTTCTTGCTTCTTGACCGTTTCAGAAATAAGAGATGTAAACAGTATAGATTCAAAAATGTCAAAGTATTTCAAACCAACTAATGCATTTTCATTGTTTTGATCGAAAAATACCAGCTTTGCAACGTTGTTAGTTTGTTCGTGACTGTCGGATTGATACGAAGTCACATGATGTAGACTGATGCAATTCAGTAATGCCATCTACAAATACCATGCTTTTTCTTTTCATAAAAATTGATTTGTAACCGTTTCCATGAGAACTCTGCACTCTATGACGCGGACGGTGTGAATGACCCAATGCCGTAAAC
The DNA here is from genome assembly GCA_019593645.1 of Akabosia matsudoensis. NCBI lineage: Eukaryota > Metazoa > Arthropoda > Collembola > Entomobryomorpha > Paronellidae > Akabosia > Akabosia matsudoensis. Next base: position 5,771 of record VICI01002326.1, read on the forward strand.
TTGTTCGCGCTGCACATTTTCCACCATATCATTAAAAAACGTTCTGTTTGAAACGTGCCGAGTGGCTGAATAACTTTTTAAACGACAAGTCTCATATACTACGCGTAGTGTAAGGATCACGGTCCTCATATTTCCATTTTTCTTATCTACCTGGAAAGTAACCAGTTCCTTATCCACTTTGTCGACTAATCATCATTATTTTCTTTTATTTTTTTCAATAGCATTCATTACATAATTGTTGAACTTTTCCTTACAATTGGTGATTGGACGGTTTTGCATGGCAATTATTCGTTTAAAGCGCTTTAATGCTTTAGGCCGCATTGGTGATTTAGCTTGACATTATACCCAATTTCCGCGTACACATTCAAAGAATAGACATGGAAAGTGCACAGCTTTACTACATGCTTGGTTTCAACGGTAAGAATCGTTTAAAGCTTATCTATATTTGTGATTTTAATTGTATTCAGGTGGTATCGTAACGTTCTTTCAACTTCCATGTTTGAATGACGATCCTGACCTTGCGCTTCGGCAAATGAAAGAACAACATTAGTTGTCGTGCAATGCAATATTTTAAAGCTATAATATGTGAATGCAAGCCTACTATCGAACAAATTTCGCGCTCTATCTTTTGATTTGAGGATTACGTTGGAGTAAACCCTTATTTTCTTTTATGTTTCATGATGAGAATTTTTTTTAAAGAGGCAACTCTTTTTTGGGAAATGAGAGCTTTCTGAAAATTCTTTTCTTCCGAGGATACTTATCTCATCTCTCAGTAAACTCGGTATTACCTCATGCATATAACGCACGGCCAGGAAATCTTTAATCCTAAAGTCTCCTTGCATCATCAATCTAAGTCATACTTCATTTAAGGTATTAACTAATGGTGGAAGACGTTACAACTTGGTCAAAACTCGAATACTTTAAATTACACTAAGATACTGTAGATATGGAAACCTCACATGCACCCGCAGTATCGACCAATGCAGAGATGCACTTGTCAAACCCCCTGCAACTTAATGAAGTACTTGATAACCTCCAGCACCCCTTGAAAATATTAGAGTAAACTTTGAGGCAGTAAATATATTTCATATTAATAGTAAGTAATAAATCGCCCGTCATCGCTACCGGTATCCTTGAAGCTTACCATAAAAGCTTCCGGTTCCTATACTCAACAACGGAAAAGTCATCCTGAAGAATGCGGCTCAATTAAAATGGCCTTCAATTTTTTACCATTTATAGTAACAACAACTGAAATCCCAGAAAGCAGTCATGAAAATCAAGCCTCATCTCATTTTCTACTTTAAAATTATAGCATCGTTTGCTGAGGATCCATATTCGGATAGTGTGTATCGATCATCGAGATTATTTCAAATGATTTCTTAGAAATATATACTATATTCTATGAACGTGCAACCAGGGTAATAATGAGAGGCACGTAGAGTTAGATTCATGTTCAAACTAAGCTTTTCCTTAGCCGTGGACAATATTTATTCAAGCCTTTCAGTATCGTACATATGTTTACCTTTTGGTCATCACATCCGTAGTATCGCTTGTCTCTAGCCCAAATCATGTCTGCTCTCACTAACAAGCTCACGTTCCAAATCAATGGAACTAACCAGATTGGAAAACACTTCATTTTGGTCTTGTTATCCCCTTGCTTCTTGTCGCGATAAAAGGAAACTTTCATTTCGTTCTCGTAGCTGGAAGATAAAAACGAAAGTCCTCGACTCAAGATAATTGTCAGCTTCATAGTGTCGCGCACGTCAGTGGCAACACTACACGTATTATTTTCTGTAGTTGAGCGGGTGAAAGAATCAGACAAGAAGGGAGATGGGCAGTCTATAAAAAAGATGGAGATTAAAGGTATCTGTTGCTGACACATGTCCTCTACTTTCATGCCCGGACAATCATATTTGGGCGATTAACTGGACAGGAATACTAATAATGAGCGTATATTTACTGTCGATCACCTTATAACACACTCAGCGACTGCCTTTACGATTGTCGAACTTCAACTTCATTTTTTCTCATAAAGAACTTTCCGCATTTCCATTGTTTGATTGGACCAAGTATTCAGCTCAGCAATACTAAAAATAGTATTTTAATGGAAATGGAGTTCTAGTTCTACAATTGCAGGTGCAGCCGCTCAATACGTTACGAGGGTACCGCTCCGAGAGTATACGGGTGACAAGATATAAAAAAAGAATCTTCAAAAACACTGCAGTGCAACGTGCTACGAAACGTAGACGTATTTGACTTTGAGTCATAGTTTAATAGCTATTTAGAAACCTAACAGGAGTACCTTGAAAAACTACGGGCGTGAGTCGTTTTCAGAAAATGTACATTAATGGAGAGTATCTAATCTTTGAAACCAGTTTCCATCCAAGCCCCTTCCAAGTGCATAGGTGTCGTTGTGACTAGAAAATATACGCCCATGTAGAAAATCCTAAGACTGAAGGGCGTTTCTGCTTGTTCTGAAACATTTTTTACTGACTTTTGCTGTCATTCTTGAATATTTGTTTTTCGTTGTGTTTCTCTGCTCCTGTAATTGAAAAAGTAATACTAGGTTAAAAAGTGAAAGCAAGAGAAAACACAATTCCAATCTGAGACAAGACTCAACATAAAGCTTGTTTTTTTTTCAAATTGGAAAGCATCCAATTTAATAAATACCGTTCTTAACTGTAAATACTTGTCTATCAGGATTCTCTGGTCTCAGGAAGTGTAGGCCACTGCATTTAACAGCATATTTACTGCATCGTGTTTGGTTGGTAAACTGCGTGAACAAAACCCTCAGTGTGCAGCGTTTTACTATGAAATCCTCTTAAAAGTGGCTGCACCACAAAAACATTTTGGGATTACTTGAGCACATGATGACGTGAAACAACATTGTTTTAGCTTTGTACATATGACGGCGTTTCTGGCTCGGATCTAATGAGTTTCAAAGCTGCCAAGTTATGAGACTTTACTCACTCAGCTAGGCCAACACTGTAGATGTTGCTATTATATTAGGTTGAAGAAAGACGTGACTGTCTCCATCGAAACGGCCAGTGCTGTACAAGATATTTATTGCGATACAAAATGAAAAGGAATTTTGTTCAATATTTTTTCGGTAATTTATACAAATTAACCGGGTATTACAATATAAATCTTGCTTCTACATTTTGGCAGTGTTTGGAATGTGATTACAAGAAAATTGTTTCGTTTAATTGCAACATTTTCCATGTCGCTTTCTCATGTTTTGAAAGAATTTTTGGCCATGAATAATTACTTACCATGAGATAAGGGAAAAGCCATTACAATATGGGGACATAATGTTGCTTTTCTCGAATAACTTTTACGACTGTTTATTTTTTAATGGTCTTTCTGATACTAGCAATAGGAAGCCATAGGCTGTTTAGAAGTAATAAGAAAGGTCATTTTCTCGCCTGATTGTGTTTCTGTAGCTCAAAATAGTCTCAAATTCTTTTGCGTGTTGGACTAAAATAAGTTTTTCCTATTTTCGTATTTAAAAACTTGCCAAGTTATAGTTTTAAGAAGTCATGCATTGTCATAAACATCGCCATAGTTTGATTCCGGTTAAAAAAGACGAATTCTCGCGTTTTCGGAGTGGGTTTGCTCCCATCCTTGCAGAAAGGACCTTTTTTACTCTTTAGCAAAGGTATTTAATCTTATTCAATACTTCCCTTTACTGATTTTTAACTTTGCAAGAAACAGGTTTCTCCATAATAATGATTACGATGTTAAGGCAAAGAATGGGGGTTGTTGAAGATCTTTCGAGCTTGTAACGACCAAAATTACAAGTTTTTAGATTTCTTTTACCATAAAATCGAGCTCGGATGTGCTCACAATCGGCAGTTCCAATTAGGCAAGTGAATGCGACTTTACATCACAAAAATATTTTCGCTGCTATTCAAAGCGTGACGAAAAAAGTGTATATGTAATCCAAGGGTCCAAAAGCTATTATACACTTGTCCAGTGAAACCTACACAGTTTTCATAGCCAAGGACAAGTTTATGTCAGAGAATGGTCTTTTTTTAGTACCAACAAATATAATCGTTTCTCTAATACGGATCGCCGGTCGATGTTCTAGGACTGTGTTAATAGAAACCAAATTTGAGAGCCGATAAAATCGCTCGTTCTTTTTTCATCGAAAAAGAACGTTCAATGGATTGAGAAGCATTAAAAGAATCGTAAGCGCTTACCATTTCCATTTTATTGCCGATAGTTTTCCTGAATAGGTAGGTGGAGAAAGGAACTGACCCATTGACCGTGAAAGTGCAAAGGATGTTTGAGCTCATTTGAATAGAAAAGTAATCAAATAGCTATACTGGAAAGAAGCCATAGAATCTGTACAAATGGCCTAATAAAAAAGAAATGGAGGGTACGTTTATGCATCGATCTTTTTATAGGGCACTTTACGAATAGCGAATAGTGATTGGATACCAATTTAAACGGAATTCCCGTGCAAAAATTAGCCTTATCTGGAAAAATATGTTGTCTTTAAATTCTGCATCGCCGAATTTATCACAACATTGCGAACTTCGTCACAACGTGAACGGGTAAAGAAAATTCTCCAACAGAAGTGTTCAGGTATCCGGATGTGTTACGGACTTTGGGATTTATGATTTTGTTTACTAGTCTATTTTGTTTACCGTGGGATGAGCTTCGATGGTGGTACGGGCCGTTGAAGTCTGTGTTGGAAAGGAAAAAAGATGATAGAATTATATGATGGTAAAAATGATGGAAATAAGACAAAGTAATGTTTCTATGAAAAATGAGAGATAGGAATTTAGAAGTGGATTCGATGGATTCCAGATAACGATTTTAAGAGATGTGTTTTTGAGGAGAGCCGAATGGATAGTCCAAGATCCATCATTATGAAATTGCATAACTCATCACATTGCATCTCGAGCATCGCAATATGATGTGTTATTATTATTTTACATAACATCAGGTCAGGTAGGTGACTGTTACAGCAGTTACTGAACGTGTTGCAGACATACAGTTCATATGTAAAGCTCAACTTTCTCAAAATATGTATTTGAAAGGTTTGGGTCTTAGCTTCAGAATTTCTTTTTCTTAATTATGCAGCGGGTCATTAGCTACAATTTGATATGCTACAAATTTTCACATATGCACAAATAGCCACCTTGAAGGTATCTTTGGGATAGAACTCTGAAATGCGAAAAAAATTAAGCCCTGCGTCCATTTAGGATGAATGGTGCCTCTATTAGCGAAACGAGTTGCTGGCATCGGGTCAAAAGAAAATTTCTATCTGGTAACGGTGACCATCGATGAAGGGAACCACACGTTTGATACTTCAGCCCTGTGATCTTTCTTTTAAAAAAATGCTAATAGTAATCTTAAAATGGAAGGCCAGGAAACATTCCCATCTTTGACGGTGGCTTGCCATAGCAATAGCAAGCTTGTTTCATAAATTTTGCCAATATTAGTTTCAGGACAATAAAGTGAAATGGGAAAGACAATAAAGACAAGTTATCAAGGAAATCTTAAATGTAAAACAACTTAGTCATCTATTTGGCTAATAACCGGGCGACGTCCAACTTTGAGGTAGAAGTTTTTTACAGTCAATTTTCTCTAAAGATAAACCATGGTTTTATAGGAAACCCCCATTATCAAACGCTTGAATTTGAAGTCCCCTCGTTTCGGAACCGGAAGGCGTAGAATCTTGGAAAGATACTTTTTAGCAAGAAAAACTTGAAGAATCGAATAGAAAAATCGTTAAAGCCACTCGTAAACATTCAAGTGTATCACTACAATAATAATCGAATACAAACATGAAAATGTTTGACAATCATCGACGCTCATCCGAAATGAATTCGTTTTAACGATAGAACATATCGTCCCGTGTCTCGTCGTGACTGCATTAAGAAAGAATAGAAAATTTATTCCAACCAAGCACAAAAAAAAATGAACTGGAAACATGAAAACACTGAATTTTATGAATAAAAATACTTAAATATACAACTAAATAGAGGGTTGCACGGTTATGCATTTGCATGTAAGCTAGTACCAATTTTGTGGGGAAGACATTTCGTGCAAGCAAGTGTCACAAGATACCATTTTTGCAAGATCACTGCACTTCAAGGAGAGACAGACTTCGGTTTACGTGCAAAGGACGAAGATGACTTGAACTTAAGGTAAACGCACCTCAGTTTGTAACAGAGCAGGAACTACGAAGAATCCCAAAGGATTTACCATCATATAACTTGTAAATCATTTGTATGGTTTATAAAGTGGAATAGATGTCGATTTATATAAAATCTGGGTGAAAAATACGGAGTGTCTGTACTAATGGTGAAAGTAACAACAAAATCGCTGCCAATTCTCTGTTTGAAATCTGACATGGCAAGTTTTATACACAAATATATAGATTGATAAACCTATTTATAGGTAACATATCCAAAACAAGTTGGCATTGTATATATTTTCAAAAATTTTTTTTGCAACCGTTCCTTTGGGACACCAGGGACTTTTAAGCATATTTGGGTGGCACATGTACGTGAAAGTAACCATTTTGAAACCAAAATTACTTCAATCCTCGCGAATGTTGTTTTTTATGACGCTATTAGCAACCTTCCAAACGTACGTAACATTATGTGGCATGGCCAAACCTTGCTCCAAAAGGGTAATTTTTCTTTTCGTTTTTGAACCTCTCATATTTTCATGGATGCCAGGGCAACAAAAATAATTAAAACAATACACGAAAAGAACATGGAAGAGCGTCCGCAACAGGAAAACAGCTTTCACAGGCTGAACATGACATATTCAACATAAGACAAATATGTGTATCCTATTAAATGTGCAATGTGCGTACATACTTATTTCCATTTGAATTTAAATGCGAACATTCTTGACTTTTTTCTTCTCTTTAACGTGAGAGTTTTCGGTTTCTCTTATTACCACACAATAATAATTTATTCGGAGGCAAACAAGCGTCATTGGTAAACAGCTTATAGATACACGTTTCATTACTCCAGTCACGCGAGATACCACGCATGTTCTAAGTTTAAAATGATTAATAACCTTGTACACACGATTTACACTATACTACAGTGTAATCAATCAAGAGGCTAAATCTGGCTGATCTTAACGCCGGCCAGCAAGGTGCTAAACAAAAATTATCAATTACTCCACTGCTGTTGCTGACGGGTTTACTTAAATTGCAAGACCACTTGTTTTCTTACCGTTTTACATGACTACTTGACGAACGTCACAGGTTTGTTAGTTTTAAATTCAACTGCAAGCTTTGCATCTGTCTTTGGTAATTTTTTTGCACTACTTCAGAAATTTATGTACCTTTTGAACGTGGAACTCCATAACATCCACAATGGTTTAGACGAAAAAGGAAACTTTCATGTCGGTTTAGGACATAAAAAAGATTGCAGCTTAGTTCTGGCGCAAGCATTTAATGGGGTGCAACCACAACCATATAACTTTCTTTACTTTTCTTACTTTCCTATTTTTTATAAAAAAAACTTTCGAGCGGAAACCACTATGATAATGAGTGCTTCAGTAGGAAACATGTTTAGCTTTACGACTGAAAGCGAAAACAAATATCAAATGTAGTAACCGGCCGTTTCCACGAAGGACAAAGGAGAAAAGCCACATTAAAAACCCCTTAATCTAGAAGCAAGTCAAAAAGAGTCCAGGTAACTTTTGACGGTGGTGGTGGGTTACTTTCTCCAAGGTTTTCGGCAGCTAAAAGTTAAGACGGGAGTTGGTGACTACACAAAAACCTAAATCTACTTAAAATAGTTAACTAACCTGCATGGTGTATGGTGGTCGCACTTACACTTTCAAGAATTACGATTAGTATGAAACGAGGAATTATGCTTTCCTAAGCCTCAACTATAAACTAGTTAATTATTTTACGTTAAAAAACGGTTCTCAATACACCCCATTTCATAACTCTATGCAGTCGAACCAGTTTGTTCATGAGTTTAGTGCACTTATGACTCATGCACTTCAGTTTACTGCTAATGATGTTTCAGTATTTACTGTCCTTTTGTAAATAAACTCCATTGTCATAAACCATTTCCGTTTACATTGCGATCAAACTGCATGTTGCCGCTCAAATAAAATCATTTTATATCCACATAAAACTGAGAATCCCGTAACTAAAACCATAGAATAAGAATAAGAAGAAGGGATATCGAAAAAGATAGTACCAACCACCACATATGGAAGTTGGACATTTGTATCCATGCCGTTCATTTTTCAAGTCGTCTACAATTATCAATAATACATAAAAATATCGTTTCGTACGTTGCTCGAATACATTGCACATTTTATCATTGCCTTCATGTAACAAAGGTCAGGTCAATAAACACTTACCTTTGAAACAGAAACAGAAGTGTGCCTATCTATGTGAAAGATTATGTGCCTTTAGGTTATGTGAAATACATTGCGTCTTCTTCTCTATTTTACTATCTTACTCGATGACTAAAACCGTCAAAAATACATTTCAAACAACCACAGCAATGAAAATACATATTTGAAAAGTAAGTTTTACCTGCTATCATAATATGGCCTCAATTTCTCCTAAGAATATATTGAGAGTTGAATTTATGCGTACGTTCAAATTGAGCACTGCCTCTATTTTTATAAAAGTGTCCATAAAACGTTGTTCACATCGCTCAATAAACTTGGCTGAATTGATGACGTCCATTTTTACGGACCGTTACTTATACGATTTTACGTCAGTAAAACATTAGTCTGATGTAATGAATTTCTCGGTAGTAAGAACGAAAACATATGCAAGCGCAATCAAAGTAGTATCACGATCGACACCGTCATATTTAGGTAGTAACTGTACGGAAAGAATGATGTGCTTTCCAACTGTTACTTGGAGGAGATATGTTTCGAGGTAATCGTGAATTGTGACAACAGGGCGAGAGGTTCTTTAAAAAACACTAAGTCGTTTGAACAGATGACTACGCAGTACCAAGTACAGCTTCTTTTTTGCTGCTTGACAGGTGAGCTGCCATGCAAAAGCTTAAAAACGCTACCCTTTACCATGAGACAGAATACGAAAACGTGAAAGGGTAGTACTTTTTGACTGCCTTCCTCAAAAGGTCAGGTTTACAGTTTACAATGACCAGGTCAAAATGTATAGCACCATAATGATCGCCGTCACTGATTTAGTCTACCATGATGTTATACGTTAAAATCTGCCAAATAAGAGGCTGGAAATATTGCATCACCGCACAAGCTTTGGCAGAGGGGATTGTCAGACGACACAGTTTAGATGCAAAAGATCCCCTAATTCGTGCTTGTCAAACTTTAAACTGATGAAAATCTAAATCTAGTGGTCTAAATCCATTTTTGATGGTCATTCCAATACTTTGGGTAAGAAAAGAGCTGGATCGAGGCCCCGATGTTTGAAACCTATTCGTAGTAGAAGAAAGTAAAACGGCTAAAATACATGACAATTCCCTAAAAATTCTTACTTAAATTAAATGCGTCCGTATAGAAGGCGACTTTACGTATACTGACATCGAGAGCGTATCGACTTGACAATTGGTATAGCGCCTCGTGAAAATGTCCAGTGAACGTGCTGGCTGATGGGAAATATGTGAACAACTGCAGTCTATCGATGGTTGCACGAGAAATTTAAAACAAGTATTTTTCGCGGTAGTTGGCAAAACTATTTGCAAAGATCAGCAGAAATACAAAGGATTGCCGTTCGTGTATCTATTTCAACGTATTTCTTATAACTTCGAACGATGCTTTTTGGGACACATGTTTTTGACAATTTGAATTTGATTAACCGAGTAGCGTACATTTTACACCATGTGAATAATGTGAACGTGCAAAAAATTGTGTTAAGTTATTTTCAGACATAAATTCACTTCAAGCAACATTTGCGAGCGAAAATTGCAGATTTTCCGACAATCTAGAAAAAGCACTCTAAACACGTAATTCAAAGTTAGGTAGGACGCAAATCTACCCGTGTTAACGCTTAAATCTCTGACTATCGTTCCTGAAATTTATTTTAGACAAAAGTTTTTGTCCAGCAGTAAACCTTTAACTTCAATGAACTACGTGAACACTACACACTATTGTTTTGGTCGAAATATTACTCTACTATCTCATCTCTCTAGGAATATCATGGCCATACTCGCAGAGAGGACTTGGCCGTCAGAGTAGGGGAAATATTATTGAACCTCTCGATATCCTCTAAGCATGAGGATAAAAAGTATGTAAATTTATGTAAAAAAGTAGTCATATAAACAATTTGGAAAAATTCGCTCATCCTGCATTTTCAATTCAAAACTCATCCAAATTCAAACCTAAGTCGTCTCTTGTTTTCATTTTGATAAATGTTTAAGCAGGTGTTATAAGTTAACAGCAGCGACTCGGGTTTTGTTTCAAAATTTGACGAAACAACCAACAACGTTGTAACCCACAGGTTATTTGTCCATTTGCATTTTCCTCTCTTTTCCATTTTTGCATATTTCCAGGTTGAAGTTTCCATGAGTTGAAATAAACCCGTTTACGCTCGTTGAAACTTCAAAATCATTAACCCATTTCATGATTTCCAGGTTTCTCCATGGAAATATTCAAAAATGGCTTCTTACATGAATTTCATACAACCTTCCCTCAAAGTCGTAAACATTTCGATCTTGTAGCGCAGCGCTGAAAGGCTTTTCGTACATTGTTTTGTCAAGTCCTATTCGGAAAGGGCACTTTTACGCATTATGAATGATTCAACTTCTCACAAGCCTTTCTATTGGGATAATAACCTTAAATCTGGAGCAAAACTGTTGGCACAAGGATAACAAGCGACATTCTGCGACAATTTTTGGAATGGAATGTGTGTCATCTAAAGTACAAAGTTGTGTTATGAAGTCAAACATTTCGTTTTGTAGATTAAGTCCCGACGAAGTGTGACTTGCCATGTTAAGCTTATTATACACTTCATCGCTCTTTTTAAAAATGAAGTCTGCTGCTGCTGCTTTAACATCAAGTCTTTAGCTAGGGCACAAAAGCAAAGTCGCTTACAACATTATGTGTCCAAAGCAGCGATAAATATTTCATATTAAAGGAAATCTGACACTGAAACGTTTTACTTGTTTCTCTGCCTGTTAACGGAATCGCATAACGCAAAGCCCAAAGAATGGTGATAACTGGTTATGCTTAACATAGCGTAAATACTTGCATTGTAAGCGAATTTTACGCTAAATTTCATCGAATATCCTAAAAACGCCCAAACAAACAAACAAAGTGAAATTAAACTTGGATGAAATGTTTGGACGACGCAAAACGAAACGATGTTACTTCATATATTTTTTAATTTATTTATTTA
>VICI01002327.1:0-17101 GCA_019593645.1 Akabosia matsudoensis
TTCTGAGAGTAACTTCTGTCAATTTTTGAGTTAACTTCTGTTACAATAAAAACCGTTAAAATCTTCGATCTGTCTTCGACAATACTTTCTTTCGAAACACACTGAGCTATCTTAATAAATACCCTACAACAGTTTACTGACTTTGCCATTTTTAGTCGTCTTGGGTTGTATGTATTTTACGAAGCTGACAGAAGGCTAGCAACAGACAAAGTAGCTGACGTCTTGAACAAAAAAATATCATGCCATTGATCAAACTAAGCTTTTGTCATGAACAAAAAATGGGGAGACAGCGTCTGTATGTCATTATGAGTTTTATTTGTTCACTGTTGACTTACTTTGAGCGAACTACTGAGTATGCCTAATCGTTTTAGTTCCAACTGATTTTTGCGAACAGTGCAACGCTTGAGTTTGCTGAAATGATGCTGATTAGAAAGATGACCTTAACCGTTTGTAATTGCCATTACGCAGTTTATAAACGTTCTATTCATCACTCTTGACTTTTTAACTCGCACCATTTGTTCAAGTGAGTTGTGGAGTGTATCGTGCTATTTATAAAGATCAACAAAAAAGCTTGCACTCAACTACTCAACCGTGTCTCTATATCGCATTTCTTGGCTTTCGAATAACGGTTCATAGGCTTACCTCCAGTTTACTGTCAGACTCGACTGTCTGATAGACACAAGGTTGTCTTTTCTTTTCAAGAAATACTCGGATTTCTTTTGATATTCTGCACTCATTTACATTTTATCTAGCACGGAACACATCCTACAATTCTTTTTTTGCAGATAGTTTGTATGAAATTGTGTCCGTCGCGCTTTCCACGTCTCTTCTATATTCTCATTTTCATGTTGCAAAAAAATTTCCCATGAGTCCGTTCTCATTGTTTAATTTTGAACCACGAACGTGATGTGTTCAACAACTGTTGTAAGACTCAGATTGACAATCTGGCTTTGAAAACAACACGAGCCAGGTACAACTTTTCCTAATACATTACTACAAAAGTTTATCTGATAAGAGAAATAATATATACGTATGGTTCGCGGGTTCCAAAATATGATTAAAATTGACACTAAATCTATAACTCATATTTAGCCTAGACAATATCTACCAAGAGACTTTGGTTCAAATCCCCTCCTACTTTGGTATTCTCTTGTATTGAGAAAAAAATCGACCAGTTTTCTCTCATAAGTTATAAGAAAGAAGTCGCCTGTCGCCCACCGGATTTTAGTACATGTTACTTCATAATAGATTACTACAATTTTATATGCTAGACGGTTGACCGTGTAAAAAAACAGCATAAATTCATACAACCACGAAGAGACAGAAACCACACACGTACAAATTTAATAATATACATATAGTGTTTAAAGTACAGTATACTACAATTAGAAAACCACGCATTTTACTCATCTTTTTCTTTTTTGAGCATTCTTTTCTTCAGGGTTGTACGATTGTTTACAGTCTAGCAAAATGGACGTGCGACGATGATAAAAAATGTTTCAGCCAGCCCACAAGCCTTGAAGCAGCGAAATTTCATGGTTTTATCAGAGAAAACTAGGCAACATCATCCCAGGCTTATCGCGTATGCAACCACCTCTAGTCTGAACTCAGATATGGATATTCAGCGTTTTGCAATGATAACGATATCATTAGAATACTAATGAAACTTGGCTAACTTTACTGCTTGTTCTTTTGCAATCATCTTGGTAGGAAAGTAATTATGATTCTCCTTACGGAAACGATTTTGACTCACTGACTGACTGACTTTCATAATTATGGGTTACTCCCCAACAATGTGTGTTTGTGTGACCGTCGTTTAACGGTCACTGGGAGTGCATATTACAATCAACACACTTGGTACTCATAAAGTTGCCATTTGTCGTGATTTGCAATTGCAAACAGTAACGCACATCATGAGTATGGGCTACTGACTGGTCTCAGGTTTTCATTATCTGTCATGGCTCAGCTCAGCTCCTCGAGCAGTAGCAGACGTACAACAATGGAGACTGGCAAGAATCAACTTTCTGAGCCTGAGCTCAAGTGTATATCCCGTTCTCCTCGTTTTTTTACGATGCTGACGTTCTTCTTTCTTGAGTGAACACTTAATCAAACGCTAAATACACAAAATATTGCCACTGCATTGGTAATGTACATGGGTCGAGAGAAAAAAAACGCTGTGAGTAAATGAGGCTATTGGATTATACACTTGACGTCTCATAAAGTCATTTAATTATGAACAAATGGTAAACCACACAACAATCCAATCATAAACCATAGCCGCACGAGTTTTTCCTAACTGTGCTTGCTTTGGTGCACTTAATAATATGCACTGGGCGACAAGCTTACCTGCAAGGAGTTCATAAACACAAACATTACGCAGCGGTTAAACCAGCGAAACGTATCCTATAAACCTACCATTATTTGGTTTCAATGAGCATTCAACTTTTTGCATCATAAACAACTTTGCTATTCCCTAATTTTCATGTTTCTTCTGGTATTAAATCCAAAATTGATGTTTATTAGCTTATGGTGCAACGGAATTAGGGTATTCAATATGTATACAAAAAAACACGTAACTTAAAACATGAGCTTGCCCCATGGAATTGTAAATGAATTGCGTATTGTGCACTAAGACGTACCATCTATCTGAGAGCAGGGACGGGAACTCAACAATGCATTATGCATCTAATACTTATTCATGGGTCGCCAATGTTTAAAGTGGTTTAAGATGATGCTTAACATACTAAACTTGTATTCTTGAGCGCAAATGTTAGATGATATGACATCCTTGACGCTTTGGAAGACCCAAGTGATGATTCAGATCAACTTAAAAGAATTGAAGAAGAAGAATGACCTCTGTATAACACTGACTGTAATAAGATCGGAAAAATGTCAAGTAAACAATTAAAACAATTAGGAAAGCAATCGAGCAATATAATTAGAAGTTCGATCGAAATGAAATTTAATATCGATAGGATTTTATGTTTTATGCAAAATCAACACATCCCGGATATTGGAACATCAAATCCATCCTTACGATTCATTGTTATGAATAATGTAGTTCCCAGGATGATAAGTAAACAATTGTTATAAGCGGAATGAAGGAGTTTCTCGAGGAAAACCAAGGATTTTTTTTATTGAGTCTTGTTCGAAATGCCTTTGATGACAGTGATAAGATGAACTGCGAATAATGCAAAAGGAATGGGCAAACAGCATAAAAGAAATTAAATGGAATGTGGCAATAAAAAAAATATTTTCTAAAATATAAACTATCATTAACTACACAATGCACTTATGCTCATTCATTAAGATACGCATACCGATATTAACGTCTAGCCTGTAAATCGTCACTTCCCCATTTCCCTGGCGGTGAGCACGAAAGGGCTCAAAGCAACTTCGGTTTCATTTTTCGCACAAAGGTACGTGCTAGTGTAGGAAAAACGGCCAATCAATGATTGACAAGGATCAGAAAGTGAATACGAAGGAAGAAAAATGACTGAGGAAATAAAATATATCAGCTTGGAGCTACCGTGACAGAAGCTTCAAACTAATGGTGTTGACAGCAGGAGTCTCTCACTATTCATCAGTGCCCCACGTTTCAAAAGAAAGCCTGCAAAATTTCCATTCTTTGATCGTGTAGACATTGTCAAACTGTGCAATCATTTGCCGTTCAATCTCACCTATGCATGCACTGCAAAATAAAAAGTACAGCTACATTTGACAAATCTCAGGACAGACATATCTGATACTGATCCAAATGTTACACCTTTGATTATTCACAGTAGTCAAATCAGTCTTCCGAGTATACACGTAAAGAATCGACTCAACTATAAACTAATTTTCTCATGAGTTTCAATTACAATAATGGACTGTTTAAAAGAATTCCTTTCCGTAGAAAAAATAACTTAATCCGCGAGCTGAACATCCGCCACACAATAGGATCGAGAATCGCATGTTCGTAACAAAGTCTTCGCAACATGTCAACATTCTCATGGTCGAGATACCCTTATGCAACCCAGTCACAAATGCACCAAGCTTTTTCCACGAGGCGTGACGAATCGAAACTTCCTTTTCCTCAAAATTTTTGAGATTGCCTTTTGAAGAGGAGGTATTTGTGGACGAAAATGTACAACTGCGGAAATTGGCAGAGACAATTTCCTCTTATCACGCAACCGAGTTGTAAAACGAATACGTAGATTTGTAACAGAGGTCAAATTTCCTGTAAAGTATTGTTTGAGCTTAATTTTCTTGCGATTGAAGCGTCCTATGGGATTTATTACTTCAAAAATTAGACCAGCTATGTGTCCTATAGGTCATAGGAGTTTATGAGTTTCTTAGGAACACATAGCAATCCTTTCGGGCCACATAGCTGTTTTGTTAAATGGGAAAGGATTGCTGTCGTGACACCGAAGTGCGATCCGGAACAGACAACGTGTGAGGGCTAGGTTTGATCGATCATCGTAAGTGCTGCCATTCATCTAAACTAGTAAGAGTTTTCATGACAAACACTGATTCTTCCTATTTTGTAAGAGTCAGTGACTGATAATCCGTAAGCTGTTCAAGAATGCCTCCATAGGTATACTTGTTTGGTCGATGCAGCCATCGTCCATGTCTTTTGTTTTCCAATTTTTAAAGCCCTCATCGGATTTTTCCTACCCTAATTCATCGACATCATAATTTTGTCAACCAAAAATTGTTGGTGTTACCATAATTTATTCATGACCCAAATAGAGCCTAGCTGTACAATAATTTTCATGCTCGTTCTGAACTAGAAAAGTTCTCAGAAACCACGCATCATTGCTCAATGTGATGCATTACTGCATTAGGTGATGAAACGTATTTTAATTTCCCCACTACCATATCAAATCATCAAGAGAAACGTGCCCAGCCCGAACTGTTTTCTATTCTTTGATGGTTTCACAATCCGTCCAAAAAAAATCAACCAAATCTTAATGACACATTTAATAAGAAACATTTGCAGTTGAAAAGTTATGTCAAGCTTTCCACTTCCCATTTAGTGACAGATAAACATCTGCAATTCAGTCCATTAGTTCCATTTTCGCCATTTACTCTCAAGTACAAAATCCTTTTTGCGTTACGATTAAACCAAAAAGGTAGTGTGTGAGTGTGAAGCAAGATTTTAATGATATAAAATATGACGATGGTTCCTGATAAGCAGTTAAAATGCTTTCTCATGTTTTTTTGGCACTCAGCGTTGTGTAAACCCTTTCGTTCTCAACCTCACACATCCAGGAAAGTGCGACTTGGCTAACAGTCAAGTCAAGCAACAACAACATTGTTTTACTATGATTACTATGTCGTAATCTTCTATGCCAAATAACATTTTTTGAAGATTTCCTTCAAAAAATTACATGTTACGCCGAGTGAACTGTTATATTTTAGTGGATTACCACATGTGGATGTTCACATCTTAAAACATTTTTTTATGATAAAACGACATAAAAAATGCAAACGCACAATTACACATCTTTAGGTAGTTATCATCCATTTTTGTGTGCCAACAAACTCATGATCATGATGGTGCATAGTTTTTGAATCACGTAAGACTACTCGTAACAGTGTCTAATACGAAACTGTTGCACTTAACAATCATGATAACGTGTAACAACATGAAATAAACAACGGCACAAATTTTTATATCTCGTCTTGTTTCCATTTAGTTCTGCTGGTTGCACTGATGATGATGACAAGGCTAAGTACACTGCAGTACACTTCCTTGTCACGACAATATTTTAACTACTCCTCACCTCATACCATCAAACATCTTGAATTGACAGGAATACACTGTCCGTTCCGCTTGTTTTGAAAGAAAACGTACGATTCATTTTGCTCCGGTTATTGCTTGTGGTCACATTAATAATGCACAAAATATTATCAACAACATTAGCCTGTCTTCGTATTCATTAAAGGACAGCATTTGCTCATTTATCGCCCCCACGATACCGCCATCGGTAGCATTTTTTTCTCTGTATGCTCAACGATCATTATCACAGTTGCCGTTGTCATTATCACGTTATGTCGGCATTCAGGTGTGCACAATAATGAGAGCAGTAACAAATCTGACAGATCAGAGCCAAGACTAAAACCATCTACGAATTATCATAATGGAAAAGCTTTTTCCTAGCTGCTGTGGGAATTAATGAATTGAAAAAGGACACAGAAAACGCATGATCTGATGTCAGAAGAAAAACATCTTCGCTACTGCAAGCTTTGTTTGTGCTAGAATTTTAAAACTCTTTTTGTGAAAGATGATAATGTGCGCATGACCATGCAAATGTCTACTTTAAAAACAAATGAGGCGAGAGCAGCCCCGATGCACAATCAACACTGCCATCAACCATGCTATCATCCTCACATAAAGAAATCAAGGTGTGTATGCTTTTCCCCATGCAAATAGTCTCTTGGGTTTTTTTTCTTCACTTGAAAAAATTTAATTAAACCGTAACGGCTTCATGGTATAAGTATGTTAATTTAATCAACCCAATAAGCTTGAGTGTGTGAGCAAATGTAATCATGAATCAAGCATGAAACTTTACGCAGCGGTCGCAGAAGCGATGGCATGAATAATATTGTGTACAATACACAGCATGTCACTTCCGAGAATAATTTAATAACCTAATTATTATTAATGAAACGGCTTCTCTTCAAGTAAAACCTATACGGAAAAAAAACGCTGTCAATACTGCTCTTCTGCTTTACATATCAACTGCTGGGTGGGTGGGTTACTTAGAGTGTCACGATTTGCAATGTAATATTTTTCGAGGATGATTCAAAAGGAAGATGCTAAAAGAGAAGGAACTTCAATATTCATTCCTTTTTTATGGGCATTGTGTAATTTTCCGTTAAAATGAACCGGTTAATGGTTGAGATTTGATTTAAACTCATCGCTACGAAAAACAAATGTATTCAAACAAAATTGCCGAAATTTCTTGTGCGTTGGACAAAGAATGTGAAAAGTTCGAATGATATGAGAATTTAAAGGTGATTGCAAAGTTGTTGATCTTGGGCTTGTCGTGAAAACCCTCACAAGAAATGGAGAAAGAAAAAAAAACATTATTTGATTGAAGGTGTTTTCTATTGAAATTCCTTAACAAAATATTTATGATTACTGAAAATAGTCATCATAACTCATCCATTTTTCCGTTCACGATATGTTACCTACACACACTTCCATTCATATGTGAGGAGGAATCCGAATCATCGATATTTTATCGACAAGCCCTGCTGCATAATTTTGATTGAATAACAGTCACAACGTACGTTATCATTCTCTTGAAAACAGTCCGTTTTCTGAATGCGAAATCACACTTGGCAATATTCATTAGAATTTGAGCTATTTTCAATATAAGTTCTGGCATATATGTAGATGTGAAATGCATGCTTAATTCTGATTTTTGCGCTAATAAATCTGTCATTGAACGTGAAAAATTCATAGTGATAACGCTCCACTTGAATTTGGCTCACTGATAGCAATGAGAACAGTTACGTTCGCCTGCAGATTAGATTTATTCAGGGAGACAGTTGGGTGTTGCTGTTTTTTCAATCAAAACAAACTACCTATATGAGTAGGCATTTTTGGTTAATAAAATGAATTGCAGTAGTAGCTGCAGTTATTTTTGTAGAATGATAAGACACATTTCTCTAACAAACACTGAATATAAAACCTCATTCAAGTTTTATATTTTGTTTCTGTTTTCATACATCGCTTGGAGGACTTCTCATAGCATTTCCTATCAGTTATGGTTTTGATAGCTACATATAATAAAATAATGCTTTTATCTGAAAGTAAAGTTTCCATCTAAAAGGATAACCATAATCAGCCATTAAAACTTCAATTTAAATACTGAAACTAAACATAAATCAGCGAGGTTACTTTTGAAACACTGAAGTCTGTGCACAGGTATAGAAACAATTAGAGCAGCACTTATAAACAGAGAAGACTTAGTTGTTACGAAGCAAACGAAATAGCATTGCAATTGTAAAGTACCAATAGTACAGCTTTATGATCTCTTTGGTCTACAAGTCTGGTAAAACACCAACACCTTCAAATCCTCAAGGACTTGTAGATAAAATACTTTTATTCTTGTCAGGATTTCGCAATCGGCATATGTAAGTCATAACATAACTTTGCTTCTACTTTACAGGTAAAGAATTGGTTATAATATGAGGTGATTTGTATACATACAGGTGGCATATCCAATAAAATATTTGGATATGATTGCTTGTATAAACGATACATCTGATGAACTTTACTCAGTTTATTTCTGAATAAAAAACAATGAATGAGTTATGCTCTACCATTATCTAACTAACTCTAAACTACACTTTGAAAGAGACGATGGACGAATACATGATACTGTTGCATCATTCCCAACAATGATCCAAAGTAGATCCTTTTTACAATACAAAACTATTTTCATTTGATATGCCAATGAGTCGTAATGTTGACGTGGACTTGACCGTATACAATTTCAATTCAGCTTATGTCACAGTTGACAGTGAAATAGATACGTCTTCTTAAAATATGATTTTTTTCTGTGCAACGTAAATATGCCGAACTTAATCCGCTCAAGTCTTGTTTGGAAAAGTTCATTAACTGCATACGTCTAGGGGGATTGTTATTGCAATAATTTTTGCAAACAGCAAAAATCGTGTTTTTGCTTCATCAGCAGAAAGTCGACATGATCTTGATACATCATCCCTTCTCTTTCTGTCTCATTTACCGTCATAATAATCGCAGAAATGTAAACAGAGATGTGTATGACACGTATCACGACAAAATTATAATTAAAATAGTGGAGCTGCATTAGTATAGTATTATATGCATATCGTATTGTTTTCATAAATAGATGATGCTTTGAATATTTTACGGCCTATTGCTTGTGGGTTTATTGCGTTTTTGGTATTAACTAAATTACTTACTAATCAGTAAGATTACCGACATACCTACAAGATAGCAAACTCATAACTTACATGACAGACAGTGATATCTACTAGATTATTGTTTTTTCCGACATAGGTCTACTTTCGTCATGTTGGCTTCGCTTTGTGTTTCACATTCGTGAACCCCCAATAGCGACATAAATTAGGATGGAAACTTCCCCTTATGATGTATGAGTAGCGAAAGTTATTTCCTCAGATGATTTGCCATTCTTGTCTGTCTGTTTATCCTGGCTCATTGATTCCTTTGGTAGAAATTCTTAAAATTTGTGACCAAACGTAGCTACTTTCCGTTACCTGTCTAAATATGACCACATGGGACGGAAAAGTTTGTTACTATGCAGCTTTCATATAGCAAATTCTAAAATATAATCACTTCTACATAGTTTTCTGTTGGAGCCAACGAAGACCGCCATTTCAACTGCTGATTCGCCAATCACGACCATATAATTTACGACAGATGGATAGTTACTTTGTAGATCTGTGAACTGGTGTTTGAAGGTATAGTATTTTTCTATTTCTGTTTCAAATGCTTCAGGGGTGCCATGTCCGATCGTCACTTCAATATTTTCATGGTACAGCCCTCCTAATGACTTTCTTCTTCAAAGACACCTGCGTTGCGCTGTTGGTCTAGATTTTCTAATTTTCTTTTTTTGATCCGTTGTTCTTATTTTGATTATTTTTGAGGTACTTTTACCAAAGCACCGCCGATTTTACATTTGATAAGACAATTATGGTGACGAGTATGAAAAAATCGCAATGATGTTTTATTCGATTGATTATTTAGGCATGTGCATATAAAATAGATGGTTTATGTAAAGGCCAACAGATAAACTGAGCACAGGGTTGGAGGGACGATAAAAATACATTGTTCGTTAAAATGCGCAATTTATCTTTACCACGACATGGCCAAGTACCACAATCCAAAAACTGCAATAGTTCATTCAATGTCATCCAAGAAATCTCAGTTTCATTATCAATCTGCATATCGTCAATATTTTAATGCTGTCATATATTCTGCACAGCTATCGATCAAGATTAGGTAGCAAAAACAGAGCTGGGCTTGCAGCGTAGATAAAATCCTGTTTTATCATTTACAGGATGAAGCCCACACACATGATCATCACGCAAGTGGCTGTAATAAAACATTCGTACAAAGTTTCTTTTTCGTCTTTCATGGTAATAAAAGTACACCACATATTATTCAATAGGTATGAAGCAATTATTTGCAAATTACTTTGAATAAGGCACCACCTAAAAACGGGAAAATGTTCACAATGTTTGCTGATGTAGCCCTTGTAATTACCATACGGAATTCGTAAACTGTTTGATCATGTTTTTTTCTGTTCTTTGTAAGTCTTATACCAAAATGTCAACAAGTCGTTTACTCAGATTAGAAGCAGGCATGATCTCATCGCCACGAGATGGGACAGTTGGTGACGGTCCCCGTTTATGATCATAACGAAAACTGAAGCATGCGTAGGAAGCAGCAAAGCAAGTCTTACTATCCAGTGTTGCTGTATGACTCGGATTTTGAGGATTTTACCTCGAGGAAAGTGCAAACAAAATACCCAGACCCAGACTATCATAAACTACCCATAGAAAATGAATACTCTATGCATATTAAATTTGAGATAACGCAGTTTCAAGTTATTTTGCAGATTATCATAACGTAACATAAAAGTGCTATGCATTTTTATGGGCACGGTCAGTGACACTATGTCACATACATTCTTACAATTAGTTGAGATTATGTGAGGCAATGATAGTGGATCATACATTACTATAGAGTGGTGTAAGAATCTAAACTGTTACATGCAAAATTTACATTAAATTAACCTTTGTCTCTTAAAACAGGGATGAACTCTATCACACCCTCCGGTGTTGGCTGTTAAACAAGAAACCTGCTAAACCCCAAATCACACCTTTCGCTTCAAAATCATTTAGGCTAAGAGGTATTCAGATGACTATATTGAACAAAATGAAAACGCATCACGAGTGTAAATTGTTATTTACTCGCTTCAGCCGTAAACCAAGTTTTGAGCGATATGGCTTACTTGTCACTTGACTTACGAATTCATTGTCGAAGTAACAAGTGCCAACTGATTTCCATAAATGAAAATGGAAAAGTGCTTCAAACTTCTATAAACTTGACATTGCCGTGTGCTCAATGAGTGAGCTCCTCCTATGCAGATTTTAAAGGAATGATGAAACCTGAAAGATGAGATTATGACACGCGGATGCAACCAGCTTTACCATTACTGCCATCATCATCACCCACCGCATCTCACAAGACAAAGTCTTTATTTCTTTCTGTAAATGATTTTATTTCTACATTTTATGCATGTGTGCTTTGAATTGAAATTGGTTCGTTCTCTTATTTTGCTACATTTGTAGCAAGATTTATTGTTATTGTTATTATGATAGTTATTACTTTCCCTAATATTGTTTGTTCCTGTTATTATTTCTCGTTTACTCTATTAAATTCACAAGAGCAACATTATTATTACGCATCATCAGGCCACATCCCTATTCATCGATGATTATCAGAAAATATAATTGACACGATCAGAAAAGAAAACGTACTATTGACATTGGTGAAACCGCCTCTCATTAAAGAAGAAAACAAAAAATATCATGTATTTTATTGGCAGTATGCAATAAAAATTGGACTATCGCAATGCGCAAATCAGATCGGTGCATAGTAGTATCCACTAATCAAATTGTGGATGCAAACATTGTTTTTTCTTCATCCTGATGAAAATCGTGAGAGGTTAACAATAAGTAACAAAAACCGCAGATATTTAAACAAAAAAGTATGTGAAATCATGATTTTCACATCGAAATAAAGAATCTGATTTTAGAGCAATAGTATTTTAGAGGAGAAACGCAGCGACTGTGTAACAAAGATGCTTGATTTCGCATTGATATACCCTGCCTGATTTAAGAATTAAAATTTTTATTTACAAGATTTAACAGGATAACAGTTCTATTTTGTAAAGAAAGGCTTCATGAAATTTTAGGCAAAGTGTAAGATTTAAGAGCAAAATACTACGGCATCTTATTAAAAAGGGTTGCAGAATTCTGGAACACAATGCATAGTATGGGATCCATGCACATTTGTGCTGATAAATTGGGCATGGATTGATAAAGTCTCTCCATAATTCCATCGAAGCATTCAAAAGAAATAAAGATGTAGAAATGAAGTTTTTCGTCAGCTTGACCAAGCAAGGAACATCCTCCAATGCAACAGTTAAGTACATAAATTTCTCTTTGAAATGACATCCCTTGAGTCGAACATGTCAGAAGAAAAAGGAAGCTTGTGAATGCATCATTATTATTTTGGAGCTGTATACAATGATTTCATCACGTCATGACGAGTTCCATATACTATTTACATGGGTAGGGATTCCCTTCCCACTTGAGAAAACATTTTTAATTTTGATCACTGCCTAAAAAAGTGACTTGAATAAAAAGGGAAGAGTACCAAGATTATTTGGTGCATCATCAACCCTATTTTTCATCTTTCAATAAAGCGTAGCAAACCCAAAGAATAGGAAGATGCAACATCATCTCGTAAAGTAACTCAGCGTTTAAATTTTAAAAAGCCCCCTTCCACTCTCTGCGAAGATAATTTACATAAAACATGGCTTTCTTCTTTCTCTGCGTTTCTCATGCTGACAGTTAAAGCACATCAGGTTGACCACGCCGTCATGGAGTGTGTAATAAAAAGCACATTATATTACACACTTTAACGTTTTGATTTTCATGCATGTCAAACGGAATTCCTCTAATGTCCAGTGTAAAAATGGGAAGAACCTTTGGCAACGCTTTACGCTCAGAATCCTCTAATAATAATCCCTCCATCACGCCGATGCCCATGCTCATCCTATTGTTACTCATCATCACCGACACGACCAAAAGACTCCAACGCACACACACATCACACCGTCGAAGCATTATCCAAGTCATCATCATGGACAAAAAAATGAAAAGGGTTAACCAGGAGAAATTTTCTTTACTGAGAGACAAGAAAAAAATATCAAGATGAAGCTACCTATACTACTGTTTCTCTTTGTTACTGCATCATATTCATCTACTAGACCATTAAATAACTGGATGCTTGAAATATCTCGAAGGAAGTAAAGAATGAACTTGAAAAACAAAACATGGAACAGGATTGTTAGTTCTCCTTGAGGGTACGAGTTCACTACAACTTCACAATGATTAGATTATCCTTCGTGAAAATCTTTGAAAAACAACAACGTATGTGCTTTTTCATACAAGTCTGTCAAAATAATTGTGTACCTTTCCTTGTAACAATCCGTTTTGTTTCTTATCAGCCTTCACACAGGTTAGCGTTGGGTTTCAAAGCAGCTAGAGTGGTGTAGTATGATGATGCATCATTGTTTCATGCACATGTGCACGTCCTATTGAGTATTAGGTTCTGGACCACAAGTCCATGAACTCGCTTTAAGCTTATAATTTCAGTAAGTTTTTTTTCTTCTATTTATGTGTACTTTGTTTCCTGAACGCACTTACTAAATAGGCACGTTCATACCTTTGAGCAGAAATCGTGTCTGCACGAAGTACAGAAGCACATCGGTCAAAAAAAGGAAATTCAATACAGTTTTCACATTTTCTGTATGTTAATAAGGAGTTACAAAGCTTTGAAACATAAGAACAAAACTTTGTTTCTAGACATGGAATGGAACTTGAGAAACTATCCTTGCTCAGAAGATTTTTATCTGCTCATATGCGTACAAGTTGACCAGATAAATCACAAGAGCAAAGGAGTGTTTCAAACTTTTAATGGTTTTAAAGAGGAAGTAGGTATGTAACTTTCTACGCATCAGGCAAAATCAGCTGCAGGTATGTTAGATAGGCTATTATGAATTATCACGAAGTGATTAGATTATTTCACCTTTGCATACAGTTCAACTCAACAATAATTTTTAGTATTTGCAAGATGCATAGTTCACAAGACGAACTTTTATGGTCGTGGTCGTACAATGTATGATGCAGACACAAATAATGCAGGTTAAGAAACTGAAAAAAAAGATAGCTCTATCAATGAGGAAAATAGTCACGAGGAAAAGTTGAAAATAATTGGAGGATTTGTTTATTCGCACCAAGTTCTAAATCCGAATGTTATTACTAATGTAATTATACTTTTCCGACTGACATTCTGAATTGTCCTCGTCCTAAATATCCACAAAAGCTGCTACAGCGCTCCAGTTGACAATGCCTTTCTATTGATAGAGAATAATATAGGCACCTTTTCGGGGCTTAATAATGTTCTACCTATTAGCTATTCGCCGGAATGACTCATAATTCGCTGTTCTGCAAGACTCATACTCATAGCACAAGCGTAGTCTACCATCTACAGCATCTACCTTTACCTCTTCATTGTACAAATTTTCAGCATTTGCATGAATATTAAACTTGGCAGCGCTTTATTATCTGGATGTGGATGTCACACAGTTGTTGTGTTGAATTTTTTTTCCAAACAACTTTGAGCCATTCAAGATAACCACAAAACAGACTTCTTCCATTTTGATTTAGGAGAAAAATGTACATGTACCGTGTAATAATGGACGCACAAGGTCAATCCCTGTGGATTGAAGTTTTTTTTATATAGTCTCTCTAAAACTATCACATTCCCAGCACTAAACAGAAGGATGTTAAGATATGGAATTTGTTTAACAAGCAACCAAAATCATATTTTTCCTCCAACTCATATCATTTTACAATGGTGTCTGTAGCTATTTGCATTTTTTGCAATTATTATGTATGCATATAAAAGAGCTAGTTTAGAGGAACAATACGAAAACCACTAAGGTGTCATCTGGACATTCAGAATAAGCGTACCTTCAATTCATCCCCCTTCACCATTATTACTCTATCCGTATATAGTCAAAAAGCTACTATTATTCAGTAGTTTAACAAGCAAAGCCATAAAACCCATGATAATCATGAAGCTCTTATGTAAAAATGGTTTTTATGGGAAGTTTCATCTTCGAGGAAAAAAAACTCTGAAGATTCTCTTTTACACTTCCATTTTACAACTTCACACTACATTTTTCAATGCATTTATTTTCTTCTTCTCAAATATTCCTTCGGATACAACTCCTTTGAAGACTGCATGTTGATGTGTTTTGCAAAATGCAAACAAAAAAAACTAAACAAGTGTCTCTGAACCGAAAAGAAAAAAACATTCATGTCAAAGTACAGACAAAGACTACAAAAAAAAGAATCAGTCTTGAAAACAGGAATTATGGAGAGTGTAGATCATACCAACTTAACCAAAAACTGTTCATCATCAAGCCAAAAGGGTAGCAACGAACCTAACAATGATGCTCATCATCCTCCTCATGCAGAGATAAAGCAACAACAAAGCAGAAGATAAAAAAGAAACGTATACACGTTGCGTAACATTAATAATATTGAATATAGTTTTTTTTATACTTACAGGCAGTTCAATGGACAAATCCGTTCCATCCAAGACGATAACTTTACACAGAAGATAGTTTTTGTTGGGTTTGTAGGGTTGTTGTTGTTGATGACTTTGAATGTGGTGTTGCGGTGAGGTTGCTTGCACCTTGGCTGTGTTGCTGCTATTCTGCTGGGCGTTTCTTCCCTTACTCCGTCGACTCAGAAATCTCAACATTGTGATGGCGAAAAATATGTACTGATGGCAGTGCTATTTTTCTTAAATAATTGTATCCTTTCCTTTTCTGTTGCAAAAGACTTCTTTATTTTTTCGTAGATCTCCTTACGTCTTCGGAAGAAATGAAAACCAAAATCTCTATTTTCGTTTTTGAATTGTAGTCTTCGACTCCTTCTTCGTCAACAAATTATTCTACTTATCTTTTCCTAAAGTAGACATTGTACTTGCCGATGAGAAGGATGATGATGTGCAATTTTCGCGTACATACATGTCCATCAGTGATTATTGATTTCATTAAGAAAAGAAGATGAAGAATAGAGCGAGAGAGAGAGACGAGATTGATTTTTTTTTCGTTTGATTCCTTTCCCTTTTAACTTCGTCTTCGCTTTAGACTAGTGGACGGACTCAAGCTTGCTAGTCTTAAAGTAGATGACATGCGAGAAATACCTTGTATCGTTATATTTTTATAACGATACCAAGTGATTACTGCTACTTTGCGTTGTATTGTTAGTATTTTTTCTCAAGATGGCAAGGTGGTGGTGGTGTAACAATGTAGAGATTATTATTTTTTATCACTGACCACTTTTCTATTTTGAAAGACTTTCTTGCATTATTAAATCGATACGATTTGAATCCAATATGCTGCTGTGCCAATAATAACACTTAAGCAACGAGTCAAGACGAATGAACGATAGCAAATCTCGACCTATTAAAAATATAGTCTCCTTTCGAAATATGTATAGATATGTTTAACAAGAGTTCATGCAAACGCAAGCTGGCTTTTTACATGCTGCAAAAGTGTTGTCTCAATCTGAGTAATCCTTGCAAAGATGTGATTTTATTTTAGTATCGGCCCTTTCTAATTTGTCGTAATCGGTTCAGCTCATCTCTTGATTTTGGCTGTACAGCTCTATTTTTAATGCTGCAGGACGATGAAAATTGTTCGTTTCGTAGAAGGTTGAATCGTTAAAATAAAACACGATGAAGACTTTTGATTGCGGTGATTCTTCTGAGAAATATAATGTTATCTTTAAATGTTTGCTTTAAATTATGTTAAAACATTTATTATGATTATTTGGATGGTGACCACCTTCAAGGTTCTTCACTGGCTGATTGAACATGAAAGGAAAAGATGAAAATGATGTTTTCGTGGCTATCTTTAGGTATAATTGAGATGTGGACAGAATACCAACAATTCGCTTTTTTTTTCGTTTTGCATGAAACCTCCAAACGGATAACCACTTCCAAAGAGCAGATAATATTTTTGTTATAAAAGCTGGGTGACGTCTTCGTGATCCGTCTGTCAGTTTACAGATAGAGACCAATAATGTCCACTTGAGAGCTCATACAGTTTTGTCCTCACGAACGCAGCAAACAAAATTAGCGTTGAAAAAAAAAACAAGTTGATTTATGATGATTGTAATTTTCAGTTGACGCTAGTCCAATTGTTAATGATGGTTTTAACGATTT
>VICI01002328.1:0-17097 GCA_019593645.1 Akabosia matsudoensis
AGGGAGAAGGGAAAACAACACGACAGAGCAGATAGCGATGAGATTAGAATTGTCTTGTGTATCTGTATGCTTAATATTTTGTCAAGTTGCTATTTTGGTACAATTTAGGTTTTACGAAACTTGTTTAATACACACACGTAATAATACTCAAACACTCAACATCCAGTAAGTGGAAGTTCGACTTTGTGCGATCATGTTGATTGTGATGACGAGGATGATGTTAAGATTAAGTGAGATCTTGAGGTAGTAATTAAAAGTCTTGACTAGCTGGGCTAATTTTGTTTTCTAAACGTGTTTCCAAACTACCCGGACTTCTTACGCAGCAGTGCCACTCTTTACAGAAACTTCTGTTTATACTTTGTCCCGTCGTTGTCTACTTTGCCTTTGTTATTAATACTATATTACCAGAGTGTGTCGCGCAGTCTTGGTGAAATTTCGGGTATAAACAAGTTTTAAAGCAAGAGAAAGTGATTACACACATAAATGAGCAAGCATCTAAAAACGAGCAACAAAGGTACAACTTAAAATCTACAAAAACAACAACAACAGACTTATGGAGTATGTAGATGAGAATTTTTTCCACAGTGAACGCTCGCTTTTATCAATAGACGGATTATTTTGCATAGTTGCTTCGTTTTAAATCTTGGAAAAAAAGAACTAAGCGCAATAGTGCCTTATCATCACGATTGTACAAAACAGTTTTTTGAGTGAACATAATCGAAAAAAGGTATGCGCTCATTGAGTATTAGAATGACAAAGTGAAGTTTTTAAGCGTTCCCTGAGTAGCACGGGCATTGTAAACAGAACGAAAGTTGTTGACTAAACACTATGGCTTGTGATGTGAGCTACATCGCAATTTTCAACATCTCCTACCTCACCACTGATATATTTGCGCAAAACATACTAGTATGTAGATATGTATGTACATTATATGAAAACTTCACATATCAAGATTTAATTATTTTTCATGACATACGAGAATACTCACTGCGATTTAATTTTCGGTTTGTATTAAAGATGTGTGTACCTTTGAAATTATTATTGTAGAAAGCTTAGCGTCGAGATACTTAAAGAAGTAAAAATAGGTTTGAAAACATGTTTTAAGATTCATTTGTTGCCATTCAGCTCATAGCAACGGAAATTGAATAACAAGGCTACGATTACTCATTCATCAGTGCAGTAGCAATGATTTATAACTCCGGGGGAAAACGATTCAACACTTTGCTTTGGGTTTTCTTAAAGGTCCAAAAAATATTGATGGATTATCCATATGTATGCCATAGTGTGTTTACCAAATTTCAGCACAATAGATTGATTAAACCGTTCTAGACATATTATAGAGGTTGTAATATCCTGATGTTTGAACCCCTGTGGTACCCCAGGGGAATATTTTGGGTCCTGTACTTTTGGTATTTTTAACACCTGATATAGAGGTATCATCATATTATCATCATGATATAGGTATACCTATCTTCCATATCATAACAGAATCGATCGGTCCAGCCGTTTTATCCATGGAGTTGCAGACAGATTTTAAAAGTTGACGGAATCCATTATTTTTCTTTCATTATGCGTTTTTGAGCGAAATACAACGCGTCCCCAAAAGTTTACCTATCAATGGCAACCCGTACCACGAAGAATATGCTCAAGCAAAGTTTATTTACACGATTATCTGAATTAGGTACTACAGAATTACATCGCAACGTATGATCAATCAAATTACGTAATTTTATTTATGCACGTCACGTTTGCAAACGGTTTAGTAAAAAAACCTATTAGACGACACCTATTGTCTCTTTCTGATGCAGAGTTCCCCTCTTTAAGTTTTATGATTTCTTCTGTAGTTGTTTCTGATTAAGATTTAGACCGCGTCTCGGGGAAAATATACAAAAAGGATGACCTTACATTTTGTTTCTTATGTCATAGTGGCCTGACGTGGACAATTCGAAAACATGGCCACTTTTACCAAACACAGCACGCTGGGAAGTTGTGATAACGTTGATTTAATCTGTGTAAGAGATCTGATTACGTTCCTTTTTCCCATCTGTCCACGATAGCTCTGTTCACATAGAGTTGCTTGGTACTCATCAAGACTCCAGCGTATACCTTCCTTTCATTATTGCTTTCGGCTCCACCATTAGCGATTTCTGCTGGGACAACTCAATATCCTATTATCTTTTTCCATCTTAGCCTTCTTTTTATGCTCCATGTTTCTTAAGCTAACATTTTAGATTAAAAGTAACGTCGTTTTCTACAATACCCCAGCAATGTATTTGTATTTATGCTGTACACAAATGTGGTTCCTCCCATGATCTAGATGCTATCGAAAACATATACCTACGTACACATAAACATGGCATTATTGGTTTGTGAATGTTGGCAACTGCTGCATAAACTCCAGTCGCGGTTTATACAAAAGAATGAAGGAGAAACTAGAAACTTATTTTTGTATGAATATACTTGTGCTAGGAATTGACCTATTATTCGAAAAATGTGAAATGGCGAACAGTTTCATTTTTTCGCGTCCCATGTTTTAAGCATTAGCATTTTATATCATTAACTAAGAATTTGGTAGTGTTTGAATAAGAGCAATCACACCTTTTACGAGAAAGGGTAGAACTTTGGCGCAATTATGTTGGGTGCGTTGACTTGCGTCCAGAAAATGACATTTCTATTGAACACAACGGCTTCTGTGGTAGAAGAAGCAATGAAAAAAGCTCGTTATGAAACATTAAATGAGTTTCTAGAAATAAAGCAGGAGTTGTTAACATCACGATGCTTGCAAGCTTACAATAATACAATCCAAAACCCAAAAATATTGCAAACTAGTCGAAGAGATTGGAGATTTACTATGTAGCATTCGTAGAGAAAGCAAAGGGCACTAACGCGAGCTCAGCGGAAAATTATTTACGTATCTGCTGGGTACGAATGGGAGGATGGAACAAACCCAACATTGCAAGCCAGCATTGCTTGTATTCGCCATAACAGAAAGAAACTAAGACGACTAACTGGAAGGAACCCGAGGAAAACGAGGAGCAAATACACCCAAGGATCTTTTATGCAGACACCTAATTAGCTCTTGATCAGCCCGACCGAGAAAAGGGGGAAATCAACCATTGAGACTTCTCCCCGTCGTATCTCGAACATTTTTTCCATCACTAAAAGACTAAAAATGCAAATCTTCGGTAGAAGACAGGGGCAAATCGTATGAACCGAAGAAACTTGTATTGCTTCAGTGAGGAATTTAGATTTTTAAGTATCCATAACGATACATATACTAATACCAGAATGAGATGCATAATTTAGGGAATGATAATTGCGGTGCATATTTCTATTATAGCCCAGGATATAATCGTAAAAATACAACCAAGCCCGTAGCGATAGTTTAAAGACGGCTGTACTGGACCAAATTTGAGAATCATTTGGTTCAGTAGGCTATTTTTTTGCCGACAACATGCATGACCAGAACACCATGAACTTAGCTACTGCATGCATAAATCTGTGGAGTAGCCGACAGATACATGAACTAGGACGACCACTTAATTAATACGTGTGTGAGTGAGGCATTCCGTGAAATGAGCGGCGCCATAATAGGAGGAACAGCGGCAACTCGCAATTTAACATATTATTACGAGAAATAACTTTAATATTCTATGGGAAAGTGTTACACAATTAGCTTTTGAATGAATATAATAATGTGGTTTGTCAAAATAACTGAGTTTTTGTGCATATTCTCAGAGGGTAACAACATGCGCAGAGAGTAGGCTCGAGTTTTGAAAGATGGGTTGTCCTGTAAAAGATCTTCTTTTCTGCTCCTTTCAGCAACAGTATTAAATTGACTGCCCATAAAATGGAATAAAATTAGGCGGCACATTTGCCGTATTCATAGTTGCGTGTTGGATGAAAACATATCCGGGAAAGTTATAATTAAGCTTGTTTCATTTTGTCGCGTTCAACGAAACTACTTTTCTCCGGCAATTTGTATTGAAACTCTTAACATGCCTAAACAACATAACTTTCTTAAACCAGCTAAAATCATGCCCGGTTTCTTTAATATGGATTCTAGGGATTGCATATATTGGTTAAGATCAAGTGCAGTAGATTCTAGCTTTACGAAAGTTTGCTTTTAACACATGAGTAAGAGTTAATGCGAGAACTAATGCTTACGCTTGCAAAATGTGGTGCATCCTTTTGTATATTAGTTTTTCTTCTAATTCTTGCATATGTACTACATTTCTCCAGTGGATAAACTGAGACTAAGTAAACAGAACTTCGTGATGTTTCCTTTTTTGTAACAAGAGCCCACAGTTGGCAATTCCCTTTCTCTTCGAGCCCTATGCGTACATTCGGTATAATTGTCGTGTCTTTTTGTTACGAGCGTAGTATATCGTTTCGTATGTGTATAGTGCGGACAGTTATGTCTAGGATTTTCGGTACTATTTGTTTAGGAACAACCCATTGGATGTTTGTATGAACGTAAGAAAACGATAATCTTACTGAAACGTACAAGAAACAAAAGTAATCCTCTTAACTTCAGTAGACACAAACACGTATTGCGAGTTGCTGCTGTTATTATTATTATTACTATTATTACTATTATTATTACCCTTCACTGCACAATACCTTATAGATGCCAGTAGTTTCCAACTTTTCGGTAGGACCATTTTGTTTCCACAACGTAACTAATCTATTTTGTAATGAAACAGAAAGGTGCAAAAGTGGATAGTTAAGGTATTAACTAATTTACTTTAACAAAACAAAACAAATGCCTTGTTTGTTGGCTGCTACCATGTTGTAGTATGGTGCAACGCGGATCGCACACGCACAACGAAAACTAACTTGTTACAAGGGAAATGTAGACTATAGCTGAGTTTGACAATTTCTGCCTCAGTGAACCACACATCGCTTTTCTCGCCATGTTGTCACATAACTTCCGGATGTTTCAATATCATTTATGAAATACTTTCCCGCAGCATTCCAAGCAGAAATAATATAAAGTTTTGGACATGATATCAGATGTCAGAATGTAGCGAGAGAAAGAATAGAAGCTATAGGCGTACACAATGTCTATTTTTCAGCTCACAATGAGATATTTCTATTTCAGGAAATAATTGAAACTACAACGCGCTGGCAGGTACATTACATGTGCGGTAGAAAAAAAAAATTCCAATCAGATATTCAAAATTCATTCAAAACCAAACGTATTTCTTATAAAAATTATTTCAGCGGGAAATTGCTTTAAATCAGCACCTAAATGCTAATAACATCTAACAAGCAAATTCTGCTGGTCTTGTGAGAGAAAGTTAGTTGTAGTTTCTATTATTCCTCTGAGCTTTTGGGGACTACTTTCATCTTACTTTCTATTCCACACGGCACGACTTTTTTTTCACTCACCCAAACTTGGTTACGTTTGAGAAGTCTTTACAATCGAAGAAATTTTTTTTATTGTGCTGCTCCCATTTCGCACACTCAAACCGGCTTTAATTCATGGAGGAATCTTCAATAATGTTGACTGTTCTCTAACTAAATAGCAGTATGATGTTGGGTCCTAAATGTAACACAATATCTTGGTGTAGTATTAATAGGCAATATCAACACCTTCCATTCGCGAATTACGACTATTTCCCTGGCACTAATTACATTTTGCAAGACCAAGTCAAAATCCGGAAAATATTTCAATGGAATGCATTCCACCATAAATTAACAACTAATTAAGGAAATGTTGTTTCATTAGAAAAAACAAGAATTTCTTGTTCAGCAAGGTTTTGTTTAGGATCATTTTCTCGGAATCTTTTAAGATTACTCCAAATTCAAATGGGGAAAATGCTGTGTGTTGTACCACGATTAAAAGTTGAAACAAAAGATTACGAGTGAAATCGTACTTTTCACATGCATGTGTATTTAAAAGGATCTGATTTCTCAAAATAAGCATAGTTTGAACTACAACTGCGCTTATGCATTAGAAAAGATATGATATCATCCTATCCTTTATGATTCCAGATACTGACCGAATGAAATCAGAATAAAAGCAAATATCATCTGGGATGGAGCGACCAGGAAGTCAGTATTGTCCGGAAGACACTGAATTCTCCCTTCCTGAGGGAGTGGATTTGGTTGGAGTAGAAAGTAGTCGGAATAAACCGGCTCAGTACCAGCGGAAAAAACCTCCATCGTGGAAAGCCGCAGTGAAGCTGGTTGTTATTAATTTATTTGTATGCGTTCTCGTCCTCGGCTACGCGCTAATCGGCTCATTCGTGTTTCTGGCATTGGAGAATCATCGAAATGTCGGTTCTGGAATTCAGGTGTCTGCTAGTATGTCTCCAGACCGGCGCGGAACAAATTTAACTACCGCCATTCTTAACAGCTTACAAGGAGAGCAAATCCAGCAGCTCAAAAGTGATACGGTGCGGAACATTTGGGACATCACACTTAACATGAACATCCTTTATCCTGACAACTGGACCAAAATGACTTCAGAAGAAGTCGGAAACTTCCAACGATTCCTTGTGGAGCGTATTGTCACTGTCGTTGAAAATGCAACAGTGCAGGAGGTCCCATACCCATGGAACTTTCCTCGTGCGTTCCTTTTTGCTCTCACTACCTTGACAACAATCGGTAAGCTTTGTTATTTACCTTGGAATCCTACGCATTCATTTTATGTCAATCTTTTTTTCTCTCTTACACAAATACGTCAACACTTTCCCGCTTTTCAGGCAACTGTTTTATCACCAGACGTTTATAGGGTGTTTAAATGTTGTTTAGGAATTCGACACAACTATTTCAACCGATAGCACAAGTGCAAGACGAAAACCACATAACAATCAATAACTTAATTTCTGTAATCAGTAAAAACACTGTCGCTTCTCTATTTAGTTTAATTTCTCTAAACGCAAAGATGCCGAAAAATAAAATCATCAAAGGATTTAGAGCGCTTTATAGCTCCATTACAATAACGTATGCATGAATAATCGGATTAATGTTTATGATAAAGGATGAGTAAATCATAAATGTAGTCGAATGCTCACCTACCTATAGATTATTTCGAACCTTCACACTTTGTGTCGTCGTCTGTAATGCAGTTCTCTCTTATATCTTTAATATTTTCTTACTTTACTTATTAGTTTTCACTAACCGCTCAAAAAATCCACAAGTCGGGTTTAAATGCTTTTGAATTTGCTGTTTGAACCCCGGAAGTTATTTATTAATAGAGTTTTCAATAAGTCTATTGAGAGAGTACTCAACATTATTTAGTGGGGAAAATATAGCAGTAGTACTACTATGGACTTTATGCCGAAAACTTTGATTACGTATCCCTTCATATACTGCATAATTACTCCCATTTTTCAGCGTGAGCAGAATTTATGGATAACATTGAGGTTATTCGATTTGTTCTATGAGCCCAGGAAGCCGTCCTTTTGTTCAGTTCATCAGCTCGGCCCTTGGCTACATTAAAATTATTCGATATGCAACAATCTCTGCTTTCCAGAATTCCCATTACTTGGTTCATATGACCGACCAGTTTTCTACGTATTAGAGAAGGTACATAAACACAACTGTGGCAAAGACTCGATGTCTATTGTCCATTAAAACGTTGATTGCATATCGTGATGTTTTCTCTTCGCCCTTTACAAATTTTCTCTATTCAGTGCAATGTGCTCTAAATGGATGCACATGCTTTCGCCATTATCTTCGCAAATAGATAAACTTTTTTGCTTAAGGGAGTTTTTACGACTCATTACGACTTTTGGTATGGTTACGCTTCTATGAGTCGTTCCCATTTTTCTTTTGCCTCTATCACAATCTCACTCTAGTCATTTTTTACTATAACAACAACCATTTCATACTTTCACTGGATTCATCTCCAAGGCATTGAAGAATATGTATGAGTGAAGTATTACGTATCAAGTTTTTATGCTTGTTATTACGTTCTCTTTTTCTTAAAATTATATTTCATTACCAGATAAGCGTAAAAAAGTACACAAGATGCACCTCTGGTGAGTATCAAATCTCCCCGGAGAGACTGAAGAACCGCAAGAGTCTGGCGTAGTACAAACGGACGAACAAGCAAACCATGCAGACATAAATTTTGTATAATATCTTCACTTTTATTGCAGTTTCATAATATCGTAATATATGTGTATGTGCAATAAGTGTGTGAGCTGGCGTGGCAGCAGGGAAATGAATGAATGCATGGTTACATCTCCGCGTCCTGGGCTCTAACAGTACGCTGCTGCTGCCATGCTAGTCATCCAACATTCATGCCTTATTTTTCTCGTTTTTATCGTTGATTAAATATTATATTGTTTTATGGGGTGGTTGCTTCATTACGTTTCTTGAATAGTTTCCTCGCGTAGAGCATAAAGTTGTAGAATTTTACAGCGTTCGTATACGAATCCCTCAAAAAAGTTGGTCCAAGTAAACCTGACACACCAATTTAGAGACCATGAGAGATCGAATGAGAAAGTAAAACCTGTCTTGGAGAGAGTATCTCTTCTAGCGGCCCTTTTTTCCTCGCTCGTACACACAACTTTCACTTTTCAATTTCAATGGTCAGATTGTTTAAAAGTAGTAAGTGGGGTTCGTGTGCACGTGTGTGTTCCCGTCATTATTAGTACAAACAGAAAATATGGAAAATTTTAAGCTCCCCCATTACACTCTCAAAGTAGTTTTCTTCCTGGACTTCTTCCAAGTTAAATTAGTTTATTTGATTCATTACTACGATGATATTAAAGTTATGTATGAGAAAAGTCCAATGCATTGCCCAGGGAAATTGTAGGTACACAAGTGCCTACATTTATGCAGTTTCCTAATGAATGTATCTTGTACTGAACTGAACGACACGTGAAAATATTTTGGCAACTGACCAGCATAGCATCTAAGCTCTCACTTTCTTTACGCAGGCAAACTTTCGACGATCTGGAGCAACAGCAGAGAAAGGTTACGCTTTCGCGTCAATCCACTCAACTAAAATTCCTGTCAAATTTAAACGGAAAACAGGGCTTAGTACAACTTTTATTTTTGTATTGGATCCGAACTTTTCCTTCATGAAAACATTTTACATTAATAATAGCGCGTCCTGGATTGGGTTAGCAGTTCAATATGGTTTTTTTTTTCAACTTTCGCTAATATGGCCAAATCTGTATAGTCTATCTTCTGAATACTTGATAGAGAAGTTTCGGTTGCTTTGATAGCGTCATAAAATATGGGAAGCTCATGGAAAAGGCATGAATGCCCTCTACAAACGGATTTCCGGTAGAGGCATGCATCCTGCAAAGATCTAACTACTATGTAGTTATCATCAAGGAATTTATGTATGCCTATACGCGTTTGTAGACGACTGTGATGCTAATTTCACTTAAATTGATGTACTTGACTACAGCCTAGAGATAGTGGTAGTACTTATAGTTAGCTATAAAAGCATGTTTGTTTGTTTTTTTTTTCTTTTTGTAATTTTGTAAATTTCCGTGGAATTGGTAATACAAATACTGGTTGGTAAAGCAACTTAATATATTATTAACATTGTTAATTTACATATCATATTTGCTAAGGAAACGAAACCAGAAATACGCATTGCTCCTATTTATTTACTTAGTCGAAGAAGGGAAAGCAATTCTCCAAATAAATTTGTAAACTGTTAAAGGTACAAACTTTTTCCAACATACATAGTTCAGGTTCTGCTAACAGGTTTCGCTCGGAAATCGTTCTTGACTTAATAATTCAAATATTTCTTAATCAAGATTGTTGAGGTTGCATAAGACAACAACAGCAGCAAGGTGAAAGCTCAAGGGTTCTAATAAAATGTTGTCCCCTCCAGTTGCAAATAATGGTGCATGCAAGAACGTACTGTGCCGTGAAACCCAAGGTCTTAATCTTTAGCCGGTTCTCTTGCTGAACTTAGCTCTATCTTAACAACTTTTTTGTCGAAATACATTTTCTTTCATTGAATCGAAGTACCCCCTTGTACTGTCAGAAAATGTATTTTGACAACAAAATAGTTTAGGTAGAACCAAGTTCAGCAAGCACACAGGCTAAAGATTAATACCTTGGGTTTCACGACACAGTAAGCATTAATTCGAAGAAAATTTTGAAGAATATCATTGGTATAATTGTGGTTTTAAGTTATGGGAATAAATATGAAGCTCAAGCTCAACTATTAGGCAAAGCAATACGTGAACGCTTG
Source organism: Akabosia matsudoensis (assembly GCA_019593645.1). Classification (NCBI taxonomy): domain Eukaryota; kingdom Metazoa; phylum Arthropoda; class Collembola; order Entomobryomorpha; family Paronellidae; genus Akabosia; species Akabosia matsudoensis. Next base: position 10,181 of record VICI01002328.1, read on the forward strand.
TTCTACTAGTGACTAGGCTCCAAAAATAAGTATTACAAAGTGTGAACCTAAATTTTGAACTAAAACGCTAAATTGAAAGCTGTTCCAGGCAAAAAGCCACGGTATGCAGTATGTGAGATTGCACGGGTTAGAATTGCATTTCAAACAGTGTATCATTTTTAAGGCTTACGGAGCGGCGTACAAATCCAGGTAGTCCGCACAAAAGTTGGAAGTATATTTTTGCTCCCGATTTGTACAGTAAAACGTTTCTTATGAAGTTCCACGCACTAAAAGAGCGCTCTCGCGTACTGCGCTTCCGTGAAGAAGTGCTGCTAACAGCTAGCAAATATGATCATAGGTGGATGTATAGGCATCCTATAAGATACAAAAGTAGAACTTAAAGCTGTGAAAAGCTTTATACCGATTTTACCCTGCATCAGTCAAGTGTCTCTGTAAGCGCTTCTCACCTCATTTACTTTCTTTAGTTATGGCATTGTGCTAATGCCTTGACTCTTTGCAGTTGGAATTGATGCTGACTCTTCTTGTTGTCCTCATCTTGTCTGCAGGGATGGGCATGGGATTGAAGAGCCAAAGTAAATTTCGAGGTTGCTTTTGCAATCTGCGAAAGTGAGAACTAGAAAAAGAGGCTAAAAGCCTCTCTCTCCCTTTCCTTCACCAAAAGCCATTTGCTCACGAGGCACAGTTTTCCAAAACTCCATTTCTTTTTATTCACCCTAAAAGTGCACTATCAACTGTGCGTGTGTGTATTTACAGGGATTGAAGACGGGTATATATTATTATAACTTTTGTATATTCATAAAAGATTGTCTAAGGTTGATTCTGTGTTTTGTGTCGCTCTCTTTGGGAAACGAGGTCCTCTCTGAATAGATCACGACTGAGAATAGAGTCGCAAAATGAAGCAGCTACTATAATAGTGATATTTTTAGGAGGCGACATAATCTTCCTAAACGACGACATGAGAGAGTCGAAAACTGAGCATTTTGTGAAAAATATGAATACTTTTCCCACTCTACGGGAAAGCACTACCCAAAATAATAACCGTTTGAAGTAGAAGCAGTGCTTTTTATTCTTCCGGCTACCTATTATTCTGTTTGCGACCAGAGTTATTCTACGGCTACAACAAAGATATAACATTTGCATGTCAATTATTTTCCGGAATGAAGTATTTGGCGAAATAGCAATATTATGACTTAGCAAAGGCCTAACAGATAGATGGAAATTCCGAACTGCTCAAATGGACCGTTCTGATTTTTATCTCTTAGATGAGCTGAGTGCCAGCGACTTCTATCTTTCAGCGTAATTGAGGAGGTGGCGTAAAATAGAAATACGGATGGAAGCAATCAAAAATTGTACTTTAGTAAGAATGATACTAGCACGTGTAAATTTTCGTGGTGACCTTGGCAGACAGATCTATTCTACCCGGTTAATAAGGATTAGTAAGGCTGAAGAGTTTTTTCCAGAGAATGTTTTTATTCTTCTGTTCTTTTGAAATCGAAGGATATTAATTATTTTCTGGATTATAAGAAGTACATGCTGCGTATTGTGCTGGTAGTCATTCTATTATCTTCAAAATTTTATGATAAAGAGTAGAAGTATGTCAATAAAAGTTGAACTTGAAAAATCAGGTTAGATAATTTTAACAAAAAAACTTAAGATAAAAGAGGAGAGTAGAAATGATCGTGTATTAGTTGACTTAATTCTTTCAAAGCACTAACAGCAACACCGAAAAAGACAAATTAAAATTCAGCATTTTGTATTCGATTGTTGATCTAATGCTTTACATTGAAAAACATGAGTAATAAATAATTATGCATTTTCAGAACAAAAAACAGTTATGATTTTCGCCCAAACCATTTTTACTTTTGGTTTTATTAGTTTATCCCGGCTGTGTCTTGGTAGATGATTTTGTTTTTCATACGACGAAGACTGTTATACCACGAGATGAATGTTTTAGGCATTATAATTTGCTGTCGGCAATTACGTATAAAGAAACAGTTCAGCAGAACTAAACGGATGGGCCGACAAGAAAAGGTTATACCACACAAAGCAGTTAAAGATCGTAATAAAATTTAATAGCATTAATACTTCTCCGTCATAATCAAAGAAAGGCAACATGCTTGCTAGAAATTCCTCAAGCGTACATTTAATTTCGGTATGGACAAATAGGTATACAAATGTAAGCAGATATAGAGAGCCCTCAGTTAGTCGTCCTTTAATTCCATCGTAATAAAACTCTTTAATACATATGACATAATCATTATGATAGGACAAAACACAACATCCCATGGTTCTTTCAATTCCGTATTTCCACATTTTATCATAATCAACATAAAAATAACAAATAACCTTTTGTAATGTTAGACGCAATAAAAGAGGAAAGTTGGATGACAATTAATTGCTTCCCTTATATTTCCAGACGAATACCAATAGGAAAAATAAGTAGAGCATTCAACAAAAAAGTTTATGATGAAAAAGTCACCCAAATTGGCTGGGCCATATTTTGAAAAACAATCGTCAATATGTAGAAGTCATTTCGAGTAGTTAATAATGATCATTTCAGTTTTCACCGTTTTTCTCTGAATTATTAGCACACCCAACAATCACAAAAGAAACTGACGTAAACGTACTTTGCAAATACAGACAAAAAAGTGAGGAAAGCTTTTTGAAATGCACGGGTCGCACAAAATCCCGTTTCTTAGATGTGTGAAGCGTTTAAATTCCTGATATTACCGTGCAGTGCAACAAATATTTGGCCTTAGCTTTCCACTCCAGCCCACCTAAGAAATATTAGAGAGAACTTTTTAGGCACGAAATGAACATAAATCAGGCTTAATTAATTAGTGGAAAACAAAAACCAAACGCGTTTTTCTCGGCGACACTAGCAGACAATTTGTTTTTAGAATTGATTAGCCTCTTTGCTTGGGTATTTTCGGCGTGCTTTACCTAAACCAGTAAATAGGCGGCTGAAAGATTCAAATGTGCGTGCGAATTTGGAATTACATACTCGGAAAACATAAAAATTATTATACCATTTGGAAGTTACGGAAGAACCTCGAGCTTTCCTTTTATAGCTACTAGGATGAGTTGTAGTTCCAATCTGAAATCATAGCCAAGATCAGAGGGTGAATCAGGGCAGCTTTCTCTCGTGCCCTTTTCTTTCCTAGGTCGAAGTAGGAAAGGAGAGAAAATCTTAGGAAATGAATGAGGTCATTTGTACACAACGTTGTACTATACTTTTATGGTTTAACTTAAAATGTGTTAGTTGACATGACACACAGCAAATCTTATTTTTACATAATCTAAATGTTTTATCAGGTTCAAACTTTTTTATGTGCATAAATTTGCATTTAGCAATTCGTTTAAGGAACCCAAAGAACAAAGCAAAAGTCACAATAAATTTTGGCGCAAAAGGACTCGCAAGGCGAAGAGGCAAAAATATAAATTTTGAAAGGACGAATTAGAATTCTAAATGCATCACGACCAATCCCAAGGAAACATTCTTTTTACTTCATTACCATTATGTGCGAACTCACTCAGCATGCAGTAATTATGTTTAAATCTTCTGAAGAGCTATCCAATTATGTTACCGTGGCCAACATCAACCTATATAACTATGGAGGGTACTTTTTTTTAAAATATGTTTTTTCACTACTACCCGCACACACAACGGCAACGATCTTGTTCTGCTGTTGTCGTCGGTCTAGGTGGATTAGTAGAAGAGAAAATTGCATTAGTACGAAAAAAAAACTTCATTGAAGATTTTTTCCTGTGGTCTGTCTACCACTTTGCAGTTTGGGTGTGAACATGCACGTGTTCCAGACGTTATAGCAGTTATACAAGTCACATCATTTACTTATTTAGTTGTAGTTTGTAAGAACTAAAGTAAACTGAATTTGGCGGAGAGCACAAAGAGGCAAAGAAAAATATAAAAGACTAATTTCTACTTTTTTTTGGTTAGAACAGCAAAAGTCCTGTGCTTTCCTTCTTGTCTCACAATCATGGCTTTTGTCGTTAAGTTTTCCTGAATCCTTTCTCTCTCTCTCTTTTTGTGTATTAATACGGCAGATGCTTCCTCGTTCATTTCGCCTGAACCACCGATTCTTTTCACTCCTGTTCCACTTCCTCATCGAAAGGGAGCATCAAAGTTGTACTGACGTTGCTAGATAAAGTAAGTTACTCTAGCCCGTGAATATGTATCAATGCAATGTCAGTGTGTATTACGTATCAAAAAATATCATGTATACGACGCAACGTTGCGAAACCCTAGCATGCGGCTATAATTCCAGTCAGATGAATTTCCACAAAGAAATTCTAGTCGTTTACGTTAAATATTTTTTGTAATATTTCTAAAAACTTCTGTGGCCAGAGCTCTTTTTTTCACTTTAACTCACTCCTTTTTTGGTGTGTCCTTTCTCTGAGTACTTGAAGGAGATGATATAACAATCTTTCGTTACTTCCTACTGTGTACTTTAGCTTGAATGTGGAACTGCCACTTATGCACGATTCCAAGTTCTTTTGAAAGGAGAGAAAAACAAGTCTGAACGGCACAATAATGGCTTCGTTTACATGCTACGAAACTCTTTATTTTTTAGTCTATTTCTAGCCGGTGACCTGATATGCATACAAACATTTAAAATGTACCAGTAATGTCTTTAAAATCATTCTCGGCAACATTTTATCCAGAGCATGTGTTGGTGGTGGCATGGGAATACTTTAACGAGTAAACTACGAGGTATTACGGCGACAAGCTGTAGTGTAGTCAGAGAAAAAAAACATGAGGGAAAAATCCCCCATTGTACAGTCATAACCCTCCCTAGTCAGAAAATCTAGTCGAAGTATTTTACTCAATATTAAATCAAACGCGAAGGTTAAATAAGAAATAGTGCCCAGGTTATGTCTCTGGGAGGCAATCCGCCTTATGGCAGCATTTAACAGTTGTGGAAAATAAAACTGGCATGCACTACATTTTTATGTGAAAGGTCAAACGTTAAACGCAAATTGATGAGGAACGATCTAAATGAATCAAAAATTAGTTTATTCCCACACATGCAGGTATTACAGTATATCTTATGCCCTTTTTAATGCCTCTATTCCCTCCTCTCCCAGCTTTTTTAGGGGATTCTAAACGCGTTTTTTTTTTAACTTCCAGCCAAACAGTGGACCGTTACTATATGCGTTTCCGTGTAGTAAATATCAGTACACTACAAAATATCCGTGGCGTTCCTGATAGTAGCATTAAGTGTAAAAATGCTACAACGTCTACAAAAATACTCCCTGTACATGGACACTGTATACATCTACTCTGTATATAAGTAGTGTAGAACTTTTTTCTGCTTGAGCATGCAGTTTTGCGAGGGTATAGCATTTTGTGTCGAGAGCCTCCAGATTTATAGGCCATTAAATAATGGCTTATTATACCCCAACTTCCTTTTCGCACAGGGGAAAATAGGCCTGGATGCAGAGTCGCCTTTTTATGGAGAGAACGAGAGAGAGAGAGAGAGAGAGAGAGAACAAAAATAAAATAAAAAGATGGAGAGAACTAAGGAGGGTAGAGAGTAAGAATTTCGCTGGGATCGAGATGAACCTGCCGCAGCATCAGGAATATATGCCCACTTTAACGGTGCAGTAGGTAGCGAAGAAACATGAGCAGCAGATCCAAGAGGATCAGTGAAAACGAGGAAATTGCACAAAATGATGTCTAATATTGAAAATGGTATAATACGCATTAGTGATAGGGTTGTGAGAGAAAGTTGAAATTACTAGTATTTGGACACTTGCATCAGGTTTGTAAATTTATGTTGTAGGCATGCTGTAAGAAGAGGAATGTCCTAGCCACTTATATGTAACTATTCAAGACTAGTAGTATCTTGGAAAAGCTTTCTCCGTGAGTACAGGGAAACAAGCAACAGCCACAAGAAAGCAAATCCGAGTTTTGATTGGTTCCTATCTCTGTCGGACAACTCTTACGTGATAGATTTCATTACAAGTGTCAGACAATTCATAAATGAAATCGAGTTTCTTCGTTTGGAGCATACTTCGCTCGTCATTTTTGCTTTACAGCATGAAACAGTAGATGTGCATATGTCATCATGAGCAGTATCACCATAGAAACGAGATTGTTTCAACACGTATTGTATTTGAAGTTTGAAGGGTTATTTTATCGCTGAATTCCAGCGATTGACCAGCCGAGCTGGAGAGCAGGCACGTTATATTGTGTTTGTTTTTGCGAACACTGGAAACGAAGTGAAACAGAGCGCAAGTAACACCAACTAGTTGTCTCTGGAAATCAGACAAGGACATCATCCTGAGCATTGTGCGCCATGTATCTCTAATGTGTGCGTATTATAGGACTTAAGGTACTGAAGTTTGCTTAGATACACTGGCATATGCTGATTTCCACCATGTCTGGATAGTCTCGATAAAATAACGATGAAATATATCGTAGATAGTGTGTACCTGGAAGCCGTAGTGTTAAGGAGCCGTCTTACTTTGTAATGGTGACCATATAAAACATCTGAAAGCATCGAGATCGGTCGACAACAAAGATGAAAGTAAAAAGTTTGGTCATTGTACACATTGTTTGACAACGATATATGTATAAAGCAGCAGTAATACGCATGGCCGATGATAATATTTGTAATTGTTTGACATAAATAGAAGACATATAGTCCCCAATAATAAAAAAATTTAACCTATCAATCGTTAGTGAAATACAAAGCGAGTGGCCTGTGCCACCGTATACGATTCATAGTATTTCGCTGTTTTCAGGACTACATCAAATTCGAAAACGTGTCCACGTGACTTGGTGGTTATTTTATAACCAGTTCAATTACCCGTCACAGAAGTGACGGACCTAGAAATCTGTGGATTACAAAACCATATGTATACTTATAGGGGGTTTATCATAGTGATTATCC
>VICI01002329.1:0-17095 GCA_019593645.1 Akabosia matsudoensis
GTTAACGTTTACGTTACGTAATGTACCCTGCTTAAAACTGTTATCAAATGATGCAGTGGAAACGGACCACGACCACAATTCAAATTGTGAAATAAAAGTATCTTGTCAGTAATAAATTTTAATATTTTAAGTGAATACTTTGAGTAACATTGTATAATACTTTGTATACAACATTTTGTTATTGCATAATTATCCTCTGAGCTGCTTTTGACTAACAAGAAAAAAGGTCATTATTTCCGGAACCAAAATCACAACAAGATTTCACCCATGCAAGATTAACCATTCTATCACCACCTAACCAGTATTGTACAATAATTGTAGTAACACGTCCATTAATTGTGTGTTATTGATTGGTTTTAACACAAAAAGGTACAAAATAAAAAAAATTGAGTTGCCTATATTTAAATCTTTGTAAGGTATCTTCTCTAAAAGGGCCCAAGAGATGCACACGCTGTAAAGTAGTCCTTGGGACACTCAATCTGCACCAGTCGACATTTCCTTAAATCCGCACTCCCGTCCCCCCTGAGTAAATGATCATCCACTTTAAAGTAGTGACATGAATCTGCGTCCTGGTAAGGTGGACTTAAAATGTCAATAAACGCTCCCCACTCTGCATTCCCCTCTCCACAAATGCACTCAATCTCATGTACATTCCGAATTTCTGGCGACAACGTAATCGGGCTGGACACTTTTGATAAAATACTCTCAGGCATTCTTAGCGCCGAAATGACAGTGTTTTTAGGAGTATGATGATCCATAATTTTCCCCGGCTCGTCGAGTAAAGTGTAGCTCTGAATTCGGAACTGGCCTTCAAGCACCTTAATCATTCCGTACATGTTAGGATGGTCATGGAGTGGAATCCGACTTCCAGGCTTCATTATAATCACCATCATTGTCAACAATGGGTTCTCAAAAATGTCCACAAATGTTACTGGTAGCTGGTCAGATTTTGGAATGGACTTGACTGTATCCACCAAGTTTAAGTCCTCAGCAGTTAGTGACTGTACAGACTCCTGAAGTTTGGTAAGCTCCGAAATGAACGCCTCTGACGAATGGTCCAGTTCTTGAGGTCGAAGCTTAAACGCTTGAAGGGCTTTAGTCAAGAGACCTTTGACAACAGAGTTGGCCATTGTATGAGGGTCGTTTAGTAGAAGTGCTCTCCCAGCCTGTGTATTTACCAGCATCGTTTGTTTGAAAAAAAACCTAAGCTGTAAGGCAAGCTAAGTTGTCTTAAAAATAGTTATTTTTATTGACATACCCAAACGTGATGTATAAGCTGGAAGTGTCGTATCGATTTCACCTCAATTTTTTTTCTCTTGTGATCGATAGTATTTCGAAAAAATGCTGTAGCGAGGAGCACTCAAGTCCTCAAAACTGAATTTTAATACTTCGTTCGTACACTCACACTCCATATACATCGATGTCTTGCCATTGCTAGTGGCTAGTACTGCATTGCAAGCAGGTGTCTTGACTCCTGACAAGACATTGGAGTTTGGGGTAACCCATACGGTGCATGCATGTTGAGAAAGACAAAAAATGGTGCAAAATTGTAATGGTAAAAGTACGAGTTTGTGTAGGCATGTTTTCGTTTTGATATGAGATGAGAAGATATTTTTATAGTACACAAAGACAAACGACAGAAAAATAACCATTTTTTTTTTTGTAAAATTTTTATTCAAGAAATTTTCAACTTCAAAAGGATTTGTCAATGTCGATTTCAAGTACACTCCGCATTTTGTCCAAATTAGTTAAAAAAATGTCCAACAAATACATGTCGAGCTTAACACTCTCAGTAGATAGGGAATTCTGAGACTCTAACTACAAGCTACAAATCATTAAAAAACAAAGCGAATTGAAAAAAATACTGGTGGAAACATTTCGACAATGTCTGTATAGGAAATTAAGGTATAAATACAAAAGGTCAGGCGTGTCATCAAATTTGTTGAGGATAATCATCGCTAGTCTTCATCACTCTAGAAAATGGACGGTAAAAATAAATAATTAGATTTAGAAAATAAATGTAGAAGGGAAAGTTGAGTTTTGACTTACACTCAGGGTGACAACTGCCGGCATATCATCAGTCTTTTTATTGTTGTTCTTGTGTTTACTGCTCGATGCTGTCGGGGTTTTAGCTGCTGTGCAGGTTTCAGCGTTCAAGAGATCACCAACAAACTATAATTGAATTCATAAATGACAACAATTAGCATTTGAACCTTGGGAATCTTGAGATTGCACATTTGAAATGAATCTTCGTACCTTATCTATTTCTGCGTTAATATCACTAAGCTTTTTCGGGACATAGGTCGTAACAGGAGGTCGGATTACTTTTGGTATTGGCACTGGAACCACTGTTTTTTGTACAGGTCTACTTTTGTTATCTTGCGAAGAGCTTGTGCTATTAAATGGTGGTCGCATTTTGCATTCTGCCTGATGCGTGATCGCGTCCTTTGGAGAGCGACACAAAACCACGATTCGACAATATGGACACGTGTGAGTTGAACTGGAATGGTTGTACTTTATATGAAGCAACATGTTTTCCAAAGATGTTAACATAAAGCCACACACAGTGCATTCCCAAATGTTTCCATCTCGTTTTCGGCAAAACTCGACAAGCTTCTTCTGATTTTCTTCGTGCACTATGTCTGCTGTACTGGAAGGCTTCCGATTCTGACCTGCTGCTGTGTCTAATAACAAAATAAATGATTTTATTGGAGCTTATTATGCTAACCACATATAAGCGATGTTACGTACTTCTCACTTGTGATGATATATTATATCTTCCACGCGGCCGACCCCTTCCCGGTTTCTTCTTGAGTTCAAAGTCCTCATCAGAGGTATATTCATCACTACTACTTTCACTAGATGCTGAGGACACTGTAAAACACTCTGAGTCCGAGTTGTCATTATTCCTCGCTTTCTTCGTTTTGCTTCTATCTCTACCATTCCTTACAGGCACTTCAGATTCTTCCTCCTCAGAAAGCCCGTCGTCACTTTGGGATCCTACGTCTTCAACAACATCGTCCACGGAGTCTCCATGATCGTATTCATTGTCCAATAAAAAATGTCCTAACAGATCTGGCGTGATTTCTAGGTTCTCTGCTTCCTCGCCACCTAAGCTAAGAAGTGCATCCATATCATCTAAGTTTATGTCATCCATAGGGTTATCTGAAAGCCCACTTTGCGATGTATTTGCATCTATAGTTGACGCCTTAGGCTCTTCCTCGCCTCCTCCTCCAATAGGAAGGTCAACTGGACCTGTCACCGTACAACCTGAAAACATTCCAATATACATCTTACGTTCACAGTGTTACATGTCTTTAAAAGCCGTCTAATTAAGAAGTACATGTTTAGCCCTTTTTACTTACCAAATGTCGATTGTACCCACTCCTCCACTTGAGTTTTCCACTTTAAAATCATATCTTCCCATTCCTGCCGATTAACTTTCCACGTTACTAACTCTTTGAGCTCTTTTTCTGCCTTTTCCAAGCGCATTTGACATCCACACTCGCAGCCACACTTATCTTTTACCTCTCCATTTTCAACTATAGTTGAGGTCACTCCATTTTTCCCTAACAAAGTATCCTTCTCCTTATCTTCCAGAGTGGTCGTTACTTTCTCCGCGACTTCCATTTTTGTTACGATCACACATTTACTCTCACTCTCACTTGACAGAAGGTTTATTTACATGCCCATCTTCTTTTGGTTTAAACTCTATTTCATTCATCCAAACTAAAATTTCATACTAGAAAGAACACTTTTTTTTACCTCCAAAAGGAAACTAAACATTGTAAGAATTGTAAACAAGGATGCAGCTGATGTGTAGCTGGGTAGTTGTACAACCCGGTATAAGCTGTATTATGCGTGCAGAGACGCACGGTATAACGTTGTATCGGTTTGTTTTGTATATTTGCATGTTTTTGCAGCGTTTTGGCCTGCATATTATGTACAATAGTACAATGAAAAATGTAATCATAAAAGATGTAATCATATTGGTATAAATATTGAAACACCAACGTAAATGATCCTATCTTTGGAAAGCCTGCAGTTCTAATTCAAAACGCTTCCAGTTAAGTTGAGTTTTTAAACTTGCAATCCAACGAAATGATAAGGCAATTAATGAAACCTAAGTTCACACAATGTCGGGGCACTGTGAGAATTGCGAAGAAAAATTATGCGTAATGATAAAATTATTATCACTGCAGGACAAACGACAAGGTATCATAAGATTATCATCCTGGGTTATTAATGAATAAAAATTTGCATAGAAGAAAAAACAAACATGGACACCACCTACACGCATAAATCTTCAGGCGCTGTACAGGCAGTTTTGGTTTCAAGATCTGTACAAAAGGCGATGAGTTTATGAAAGTTTTCAGCAGTCATCTTCGAGCCTGGTGCAGGAACAGAAGGCGTTAAGTACTGAACGCAACAATGTGCTGTTGTGATTACTTTCGAAAACATCGAAATTCAGTTTTTCTCTCAAGTGCATGAAGTGTCTGTGAGTTTCTGGGCTCCTTCACTTGTCTTCGTTTTTTGATTAACGCCTAGCGAGACAAGAAGTGGACCAGCTCCAAAATGTACGGACGTCGCCGACGAATCCGGATCTTTAATCCGATTTTCGATACATTGCAGCCAATTACAAATTTCAAGCCACCAGAATGGTTTCCATTATCTTCATTTTTGACAAGACGATGGGAACGGAGAAATCGATGGCCGCCTTTTCAAGGTACTCAAAAGATGCTTCTCGTGATTCATTTAAATTCCCTGGAATCAATTCATTCATTCAAATTTTTTGTCCTGTCGAGTCCAACTCCTCTAGGCGTAGTTTTTTGCACAATTGTTTGCAGGTTTATGCTTTCATGATGTGATTAATGCAGTGTTTCATGTTTAATCATGTTGTCATAAAACATTTTTTGAATGATTCATTCTTTGTCATCTTGCGTTGACTTGCTGATGAATGATGAGTTAAATTACCCAGTTTGAAACTCTTATGTCATTTCCGGTGGTGAGTAAATCAATAGACTAATTCAGATATACAAATTTGGATTGATACAGATCGTTATATGTACATAACATTGTTAGCGAAGTTACATACTGTGAGCCCGTGCCACATCAAATCTTTTCAGAGTACATGTTCCAAACGATTAGATAAAATAAATGAATGCAAACAATACGACGATACTGCTCAACTTTAACTTGTGTCATGATATTTAGATTTTTACAGATTTGCTATGCATATTTAGGCATAGCTTGAATAACAACAAGCAAGTCAATCCTTTTAAAAGAATGCTTCATCAAGCGAGCGGTCCAAATATGAAGTTTCGTTCTGAGATATTCAATGTCACAATTTTTTGCTTGTTTTTTTTTCTTTTGTGCGAAAAAGAATGTGAATTCAAGCTGTGGCTTCTTTTGAACCAAGGAATTTAAGAAGCTCAATCCGCCTGAGATCTTTGCAATAGGTTGAGTATAAACAATAAGCAGCTTAGCACCCGCAAAAGAAGTCGTTTTAAGTGAGTTCCAGAGATCTTGCTATTGCATGTACGTTGCTATCAGTATTACAGAACACTGTCATGTCTGAGCTTGACCAGGTTTAGTTTGAAAAATGACTTGGTTTTAACACTCAGAAATGACTAAGATGTGCATCTAGTCTGGCTGAAGAAAGTAGGATCAAGTGCGGTAGTTCGTTATATGCTCTTTAATAAACAAGAATAAATAGCGCTAGACTTGTAGCCAGCATCTCCCAGTTTTCCTCAGGGTGCTCTCTTGTCCATGTCGACCCAGAGCTGTGTTGTGGGCAAAATTCCATGCAAGTTAGTTTGATTTGAAATTTGTGAACAGCTTTGAAAGTGCATCACAATGGGTCAGTGTTACTCAAGTCAAAAGATTCAAAGTAGGGCCCATGACTGTTGCAGCGATTGTTTGAATTGGTGTTGCAACTGTGACTGTTGCAGTGCATATGAGAAGGATGAAAAGGACGGGGATATTCTGCCGATTCCAACATTACCTGAGGATTTAGGTACACGCTTTTACATAACGCTGATTTCTCAGCCTTTGATTTTTAGTCAAGGTCAAATCTGTCATTCATTTGTAGCTTTCAATTTTCAGTGAGCAATAAAATATAAATTTTCCGTGGTAAGAGGTTGAGAGCTATAAACAATTACGCTTTTCGGAGCGTGTGTTTGAAGAAATTTGGGACAAGTATGAAACATTTCTACTTGAACATGATGTATATTCTATCTGATCATAGACCACATTTCCAAACCTTTTTGAAAAGATTTAGGAGCTACTACGTTACACGCGTCATTTGATGTGCTGCATTTGGCTGAAGTGCTTGTCAGTTCTAAAGATAATATTGCAAAATGCTTAAACGGAAATGTAATTTATGTTTTGGGGAATTGGAAGACCAGGACTTCCACAGACACATAATTACGTCATTTTTACAAATATAGTTTATGATAGGTTTTGGTTGGCATTTGTTTTATAGAAGACGAGGTGACAACGGACATTTTAAGAATACTAAAGGTAGATTATCACATTACTGAAAATGGAGCCGCCCATCACACGGATAAATATGATGCTATGAATCGACGAGTAATCCCTCAAGACCTGGTGATTCGCCGGGGTCAAGAGTTTTATGTAACTTTATACTTGAGCAGGGATTTTCGAAAGGATGTTGATGGTATATCCTTTGTCTTTTCTATTGTTGGTAAGTTCAGAAATTATTACTTCTTGCACAAAATGCCACTCAAGCTCTGAAGTTTCACGAAATTGCCTGATTTAAAAAGGGATCGACCGTGAAGTCGATAATGCACTATAATTATTGCTTGATACAAGAAAATATTTTGGATCTTGTCAATTTTTACAGACGGACGACCCTCGCTTTCGCATGGCACACTGGTAGTGGTTCCCCTGTTGCCTAAGGGCAGTCCTGCCACTTCGCCTTGGGCAGCAAGCGTGGAAGATGTAGATGATAACTCACTCAAAGTTCAGGTATGAATTGAATTCAATGAAAACATCGTATTTATTTTTGCATGTTAGCATCCTAGGCATATTGCCGTAATAACTAAACACATAAATTTTCTTTGTTTTTTCAGCTAAGAACATCGCCGAAATGTGCTGTTGGAAAATGGAAGATAGCTGTGGACACAAAACTAAAAACTGATCAAACTGCGGTCAGTTATACTTTCAAGCAGCCAGTCTTCATTTTGTTCAATCCATGGAATGAAGGTTAAAAAATAATCAGATAAAAAAAATCATGTACTCATGTCATCCAATCCTGCCCGATTCTGAATCATGCAAAATGTGTAATGCATGCAATGATTGAGTATTGAACTTCAAGTTCATGACTGTATCAGCGTATTTCTCTCCCTAAAATTCAATCTTTCATTATTGTGCTGCAGTGCAATTCCAAATTCATTTCAATCCGTTTGGGTAACAAGATTTTGGTCGCAATAATCGATTATTACATAAATGTGAACTTTGTGTGATTCACATCAAAAAATTTACTCATAATCAGCATGAATCACTAAAGTTGTAAAGTTTATTGGTCTACAAGCTATTACGAGTTTATTGGATGACAATAGGTCATCGAATATGAGTTTAGTGCGTGAGCAAAGAGATAAGTTTTTATTAACTGTTGAACAACTGCACGCAATAAAACGCATGATTTTATATTTTGCAGACGATGAAGTGTATCTAGCGGAGGAGGAAGGTCGACAGGAATATGTTCTCGCAGATACCGGCCTTATTTGGCGAGGGAGTCACAACAGGCTACGTCCCACGCCATGGGCCTACTCACAGTTCGAAAGAGACTGTTTGGAGTGCGCTCTTTATGTTCTTAGCGGACCAGGTCGACTCAGCGAGACGGCTCGTGCAGATCCTGTGAAAATTGCAAGAGCTGTATCTGCAGCGGTAAGAATTTAAAGGAGAAAAAGTAGAAAATTTATTTAGCCATTTAGCTCGCCTACATTTGATATAATATTAGGCGCGTTTCTTGAACTTGTAGGTTAACTCTCCTGACAATAATGGCGTGCTTGAAGGGAATTGGTCGGAGGAATTCCATGGAGGAGTCCCTCCAACAAAGTGGACAGGAAGTGTAAAAATACTGCAGCAGTACTATGTTACGAAGAAGCCCGTAAAGTTTGCACAGTGCTGGGTATTCGCAGGCGTTGTTACTTCTGGTAAATTAATGGGGAAATATGAGACTGCGTGAAAGAAATGCAGTGCACGTTTTAAATATATGCAGGTTACTCAATGAAATTTTCCTGTAGTGTGTAGAGCCCTAGGAATTCCTTGTCGGCCTGTGACAAATTATCAGTCTGCACATGACACACAAGCATCCCTTACGGTAGACTACTTTTTGGACGATGAAGGCAAAGCTATAGAACGGCTCAATACTGACTCTGTTTGGTAATTCGCCAGCTAATTTCTCTTTTAGAATTATTTGTCGGCCGTGCTTGCTAACACTTTATTTTCTTTGATTAGGAATTTTCATGTATGGAATGAAGTATGGATGGCACGAGCAGACCTAGGGGAGGACAAGCCTCCAGCTAAATATTCAGGATGGCAGGTTATCGATGCGACACCACAGGAAAAAAGTGACGAAATGTATAGATGCGGACCAGCCTCAGTTTATGCGACAAAAAGTGGGGAAATTAGAAGACCCTATGACGGATCGTTTGTATTCAGTGAAGTCAACGCTGACAAAGTATACTGGCATTATAGAGGGGTGAATCGACCCTTGAAGCTACTAGGCAAAAAAGCAGAAGCGTGAGTTGTTAAATTGGAGAGTATGTTACTTCTATCCATCCCATAAACTAATTACCAATTACCATTTACATAGAATTGGATTGAACATAAGCACAAAAGCTATTGGACAGTTTGAAAGGGAGGATATTACGGAGTCATACAAATTCCCAGAAAGTAATTTGAATTTGATAGCACCATATTTAAAATCTTTAGTAGTGGTATGAAATAGGGATTCATTCACATTTTACAGAAACTGCAGAGGAACGAGAAGTAATGATAAATGCTCTACGCGAAAGTGCCAGTTTGTTCAGCAGATATTATTTGAATGAGGATTTTAATGATATTCGTTTTGACTTTCTGCTAAGAGATGACATCAAAATCGGTTCCTCGTTCAGGTATTCACCCAAAATCCGTATAAAAAATATCGGAAACTTACTGCTCCTGTTTGTTTGGCAGTGTGACTTTGGTTGTCACAAATGTGAACCCTGACACAGAGTATGATATCAATGCTTCGCTGCGCGTAGACGCAATGCTGTATACTGGAAAGCTGAAAGCAGTAATCAAAAAGGAAGCCTTTGAAATCAAAGTTGCACCAGACTCAGGTACGTTAGGAATATATTGTCCATGATTTTGATGGCCTTGTTAAAACAGCGCATTTTCTTGATGAAAATAGAACAAGAAATTACAATGGAAGTTACATATGATGACTATGCTCCAAAGCTCTGTGACCAATGTGCCTTCAACGTTGCTTGCTTATCGAAAGTGAAGCAAACTGAGTTCGAATATTTTGCGCAAGATGATTTTCGAGTCAGGAAACCAGATATTAAATTTGATATTGCAAACCAAGATGACATAACTGTTGGCGTTCCATTCAGTGGGAAGATTCGAGTAGAGAATCCTCTTCCCGTTCCTCTAACGAAATGCAAGTTCAACATTGAGACTCCAGGGATGGGAGACCCGATAAAACTCAAAGTTAAAGAGTAAGACATTTTTCAGTATGATGAGATGACAGTGTTTTCAAAGATAGTACAGCTCAAACAGTGTAACTAAAACTCGTTTGGTTCCACACAGGACGGTAGATCCGGGAGAAACTGTAGAGGCAGATTTTGAACTTACTCCGAAAGTTGAAGGTGAGAAAACTTTATCTGCCAAATTCACCTCGAAAGAGCTGGAAGATGTTGATGGTTTCGTTACAATAATGGTAAATCCAAGTAATGAAATTTAATTTCCCTGAAATGTACCTCTTGGAGTCCCACCAACCATGACAGTATTGTGAGTGATGTGTGTGTATTATAAATTACTTATTTATTCTTTTCACCAATTGTGCCTTTCTAAAATAAATGTGTTACTTCGTGCAAACCACGCGGTATGCCACGCGAGAATTTAGTTTTTGCAATCGAGTAAGTTGCATTTTTCTAGAAGTGGGACCCAAACACAAACAGCGTTTTCAAAAATTATCTTGCTTTCTCTCCTATCTCTTTTGATTGGATCCCTTATCCAAGAACTACGTGCTGTGAACTTCTCTACATGCATATGAATATACGAATGTTATTTATTTGAAATTTTCAAGCTAAAATAAACTTTGTTTGGAATAGAAAACAGTAGTGAATGTAAATGACACTTAGAAATGCGCCGATATTCTATCTATCTCCATTAAATCCTCTACGATTTCATCGATTTTGCTTCCTATCTTTTTACAAACATCTATTTTCTCGTTCCAAGGCAGTCCTACGAACTCCCATACAAGCTCTCCGTCTATGATTCCTTTTGCTGGATTCCCAACCGTTCGATCTGTTGACCGAAGTATTCTAAAAAATGAATTGAAACAGCAAAAATTAATAAACAATAAATCAAACAACCAAATAAACCAAACGCTAAACGGAGCTCAAAAGTATCCAACAAACCTGAAAGCTTTTGGGTTCAGGGCAGCCCTATGCTGTATATGATTAGTTAGCACATTTTGAAGCATCAGAAGTCTTCTGTAGGTTCGTTCCGATATGGGCAATAGGTATCCAACAGCTCCATCCAAAGTAGCGTAAAACGTAACATGGCGTTTTTCAATTGCACGAGAGTTTCTTTTCACGGTTGAGGGGTCCAAAACTTTGCATCGTATTCTAGCAAATGTGACAACGTGCTGGCCAAGATGGAAGTCTGCTTTCCGGATTAGCCTTTGACCTTTTCAAAATAAACAAATTGCAATACATATTCTAGTTTTCAATACCGTTTACAAACTTACCTCCAAAGCTTTCTCTTGACTGGGGCTGATACATGTATACTAATAAATTCTTATCTCTATCTGAAACAACAAGCCCAAGTTGTGTGTTATCGATTAAGAAGCTGATGCCATAAACCTCTAGGGGTTTGAAATCCTGTAAGAAACATCCAGAAAGTGTTATTAATTTACTTTCGATTTGTGCTACAAGAAATAGAGGAAATTCCATATCACTTACGCGCGACACAACAGCAAGTGTTCTGTGTGTTTCCTGGAATCTCAGTAATGAAACGGACTTGTAGAAGTCCGCTATGTATATTAAGTTTTTGACGCTAATCATCTGATGTATATATATTTGAGTATCGATGAAAGCTATTCCTACTAAATCTTCATCCTTTAGTTGCCACAGGTAAAGCTTTTGCCCTACTGCTGCACATAAAAACCCCACGACACTTGCTAAGGCTGTCACTGGTCCTTTGTGTTCTTTTGTATGCAGCACTTTACACTTATGTTTAGTCAGTGGTTGGCCAGGTTCGGGCTCTACTTCGATAATATCTATAATCATTACCCTTCCTCGACTCGTTGTATCTTCTCCATATGAATAATTTGTTCCCACAGCTAAATAACCGCGTAAACCACTTCTGGCTCCTTCATAAGCCAGATCAACGATTTTTAAGCACAAAATATTTTCAAATGGTTCCATTTCTTGAGTTGTATTTGGAATGACTTCCCAAGTCGCGGGAGAAAATAGGCGAATGCTGTGAGTATCTCTTGTGGGCAGTGGAAACCGTTCGTCTTTCTGTTCTTCGATAAACTCCTTCTCATCGCCAGCAACCCGACATATCTTAGAGGAAAACTCCTGTGTGCTCAATGCCACAATGTAGGTTTTCGACTCTAAGTGATACACGATAAAATGGGGCGTACATCGCAAAGGCACTTTTCTTATCGGCCATGGAGCATCGTACGATACGTGTTTTGGAAGCATGCATATCCTAAAGTCAAATTCAGCATTGCAGTAAATAAATCCTCCTTGTGGACAGTTGGGATTATTGAATGGTGCAAATGTCAGAATCTTGGAATCGATTCCCATAGGATGAAGACGTAGCTGGCCTGTTGTGGTCATAAATATCCAATGCGGATATGAGCCACATATAAAAACGCCCGAATAACCACTAAGAAATGGAAAGTATCGGAAATGGCATCGAATTGTAGAGTGGAAGGCGGGTTCCTGAGGGGTTCTTACTTTTGGTCTACGAAGGCAAGACAGGCATACGTCCGATTAAAACCTAAGCTACCACCAATTACATTTTCTGTAGTCAAATCACTTACGCGTTTCTTTCTCGAAGAATTAGATGATGTTTTATTTTGGCAAATCGAAGTTTCAGTATGTCAGTGTACGACTCCTCGTAGTATGGATAGGCTTCATACATATAAACGTCTTCACCGAATCGTGAAAATAGAACGGGACGTCTATTCAGATGACCCAAGCCCACTAGTAGAAGCTCGTTAGCAGTTGGCAAAGTTTCAGACTCATCAAATCTACACGAGTATTGGAAAATAAGTCATGAAATAAATGGTACATCTCTATAATGTATAAAACCAAAACTAGATTCTTACACTAGCTTTTGAGTAGTATGGCCAAGCGTACGCGGACATGTACAAAAGTCGACAACGTGCAATCTAAGCTGAAGGTCTGGAAGCGTCAGAACCTCTAACGAGCCTGATTCTCTAGCAATTAGTAACCAAAAGGTCGGCGCGATAGTTTGTTGTCTGTATTTATTCCGGCGCCACCATCTTGCTGTGCTGGCCGCCTGCTGCCTTTTAAAATTAGTATCAGCTGCATCTGGATTCCCATAAAGTAATTCCTCCTCGTCCCGTATTTCCCTGTAATATTCATTCAATGATTAATGCACACGATATAATGCAAAGGTCCAGTAAAATGAGGGAGGTAAGATCGCTTACTTTTTAATGCGAGCTAATTTTACAATTTGTTCTTCCGGGGAATCGTCCGATGGTCTTTCTATGGTGAATAGTCCGCTCACATCGCAGTAGCAAGATAAAGCTGTTATTTTCGATTTCTAAAATATTAGAAGAAATTCATGCAAGTAACTTTCATCATCTCTTGGAACAAAATCGGGAAAATTGTCGTAAATATGGTACTTTGTGAAGTTGTGTAAGTGTAGGAACAAGTTTGTCCCCTGTTAGCGTAACAATGATGACTTGACCTTCCTCTGTGAGCAAGGAAATATATGGATCTGCCACCGATACAAAAACAATGTCAGATGTCAAGTCTAAATTGAGCCTTTGGACTTCCTCTGTCCCACTGACTAATCGCAACCCTTCCTTGAACACCTGAAAAAAGTTGTCGAGGGATTGTTATCAATTTTTCGTCGATTGTACTACACGGTATTATAAATTACAGACCACTTACTTGAACAATGTACTTCATATTACCGATATTTGCTACGTGAATACTTCCTGCATCTGTTCGAAAACCACTCTCGTGAATTTGATTAATGTCTTCACCAGTTTGAAGAACCTGAGAGATAAAAACAGTTTTCTTATAACTTCTATTGTTTTTCGTATTATGCTACAGTAATATCACATTTCTGTCTTACAATTGTTTTATTCTCTTGTGAGACCAGAATAAGTGCATGATTGACTGTGTCATCGGGAGTGTACAACGTCCATAAATCCTTAACCCTTGGGATCAATATTGTTGTAACTATTTGCGGTCTTATCGACCGTTGTAGCACACATAGCGCTCCATTCTTTCCATATCCGCTAGTAGTCACTATTTCTAAGTCTGGGTCATCCAGTGCGGTAAAATCTTCAGACAAAAATGGAGGCTCGCCGAGTGACATACTACCACAAGGCCCCACGTTCAGCAAACTGTCGCAAACTTCAAACGAAAATATAGTGATAACAAAGTGTGTCTTCTTTTCACTTCCATACACCTCCGCTTCTTCTTGATCCACTGCTAGTCGAGATCGTTTGACACGGATAACGTCATCATCTTCGTCGTCTAGGTCGGTGATGTCCATTACTTCGTCTCCATTTTTATCACCGTTGACATGTTCACTTTGTTCAATGACTTCCTTCACACTTCCTTTCTCACTTAATCGAAGTAGGAGAGAGTTACCCAACCGGGAACCCAGAAATACATAATCCTTATCACAAATTAAAATCTAGAATCGAACAAAGAAACAAAACATTAGTTGCACAAGTTTAAATAAAAGCTTTGCAGTTTCTACATAAATACACATAAGCTTATCAACATACACAGGAAGTAAGTACAGATGACGCTGCCTTGTCAAAATGGAATCCCCGCACGCTTCTCATTGCATCGCAGAGCAGCGTCATGACGTACAATTCGCCACCCTTCAGAGAGAGCAGAACTTTGTCGTGGGATAGAAAATCAGCCTGGCAGCTGTCCAAAGTCATGTTGACGTTTTCTTGGTCCCCTTTAAAATAAAACGTTTTAAAAACACAGTATTGTATCGGTTGAGACCAAAGTTTTAACAATAATTTTTTCAGCTTACGAAGTGGAAAGTTAGTGGCCTTCCGGGCAATCGAATTAAGACCGATTGCATACGGAGGAACACTTTGGTTTAAATATAGCAAACAGTTCTGTGTCATCACAAGTACGCCACCGATTGGTTTAGGAACAGATAAAACTTTGTAGCAGTCATGTGGTAAATTAGCAACAGTCCAAATACAAGGATGAACTTTTTGTGAAACATTTAGGGAAACAGCAACCAAGCAGCATGTATCCTGCCGAGAGGTAACACGTCCAACATAAGTACGAATAGGCTCGTAAACGAATACTAAAGTGGGCTCGTAATAACCGTGTAGAAATTTGAAGTCTATGACATTATCAATCTTCTCGTCTAACTGTCGAAGATCTATAGTGTACGAGCGTAACTGCGGTATTCTGTTTAAACTAGCTATATTTGGTTTTATGTCAGCCGGTTCTGCAAAATGTTCATCAAAAACAGCATCTCGTCTGAGGAATGGTATGATAACCAACTGCTTCCCAAACACAAGCAAAGCAGCACAACGTCCTTCTGGGTCCACCCTTAACATGCTAACCGGTCGATACAGACAACCTCCCTAGAGTTTAGAACGGCAAGTTTAAAATAAAACAGGTACATGGAATTCATTGAAGCAGGTGCCTTAACGCTTTCATTGCGATTCTTACGTGTAAGTCGTCAGTTTCAAAATAGTGCAAAGATATCGTTCTGAGATCGTGTGTTTCTGGATCATATTCCACTATTGATAACTTGGCGTCTTCGAAACAGAGTAGAAGGGCGTCTCTGGCTAAACTCAACGG
Organism: Akabosia matsudoensis; assembly: GCA_019593645.1. Taxonomy (NCBI): domain Eukaryota; kingdom Metazoa; phylum Arthropoda; class Collembola; order Entomobryomorpha; family Paronellidae; genus Akabosia; species Akabosia matsudoensis. The sequence continues at coordinate 15,294 of VICI01002329.1, forward strand.
CATGCTTTCCATCCCCATTACAGTTCCACTGAACCTATACTCCCCCATGCATTCCAGTTTCATTTTTGGTGGTTTACTTTCATCTAAAGATCCAACAAGCATATCAAATTATTAGTAAAGTTAGTGAGGATTAAGGTAAAAACACTCGACGGCTTTAATTTGCTTTTAAACTTGGAATACCTTGGGATGTATCATAAATATCAGGAACAAATCGGAATACTCTGATATCATTTGCTCCGGCCACAACCAGATTTTTCTCTCGTCTATCAAAAAAGTAGCAGTAGGAGACCATTTCCACCCCAGTTGGGGGGTGAACTTCCTTGCTTATGGAAAACATTTTCTTTCTGCTTCTGACTCAATCAGGCTAGAACACTGTAACCTCTTTAATTAAAATTCCGAAAACATCACCATTCCAGTAGCTTGGCGAGCATCCTTGTTTTCCAAACGTCAACCTGATTAGCCTCTCTCCCCCGCTGATCTCTCCAATTCATGCAGAAATACCGGAACCGGAAGTGCTTTTTATTGTTTATCGAATTTTAGTAATGTTTATAGAAACAGCTAAAAACTATAATCAACTGTCCAGAGAAACACTCACCTTGCACAACCAAAACAACGCCGACTGACTAGCTCCCCGGCTGTGTCAAAACATCTCACCTTTCCCCAACTCTAAAAACTTACATAGTCCCACGTCACCCAATCCCAAATAGCGTCTCTTGGCGTCTGCCATGCACCCACAAATAAATGATGCACGTGTATGTGTTTCATATTAATCTTCAATTTGTTTCCAGATATTTAATATTAAGTGAAATTCTGCTTTTTATTTAAACGCATTGGCAGTGACCCAGATAAGGACGATGCTCCGGGCTCTGTGCAAAATTTTTTATGCTATCACATAATAAATCAAGAGCCTCCGACGTAAGCATTCTTTTAAAACGTGCATAGTACAATACATTGCAACGTTTTGCTAAAGTTTATACATCAGAAAGTTATATACAGTTTTAAAGATATTTAACTAGCATAGCGTAAAAAGACACACTGTATTTAAACAAGACTAACAAGCTCACTCGTTCAAACTTAATTCGCTAAAGGGTGGAAAATAGTTTCCCCCATGCATGCGGTACAGATAACATATCAATAACGGTAAATTGGTCGGGAGAAAATAATGTTTAGTTTGGTGAACAGATCAAAAAGCGGCTGAATAGGAACATGCGGTGCAAATTTGTTTCCAGAAGTTATACAGCTTCCTCTGCCTGTTGAACAAAAAAGTGTCAGAAATTAGTTTCCTCGACAGAGCAAAAAACCGTATTGTGTGTGGAGTGAGGTAGGTGAGTAGTTTAATGTTTGTGCAACGTGCATTTGTGAATTTAAGGAACCTCTTTGGTGTCACCCTTGGCACATGGCTCATACTCGCAATCACGAGTATCATCTTCAGCAACTTTGGCTTTGAAAGCGTTTTTGTAGAGTAAGGCAGCGACTGCCCCGCCAGCGCAAGGTCCCATCCAGTAAAGCTGTAATGTAATGAAAATACTCATCATTAGCCTAATTGTTTTCAGTGGCATAACAGATTTTTGTTTGATGTACTGGTTTACCCAATGTTCTTTCCATATTTGCGTGATAACTGCCGGTCCAAATGTTCTTGCTGAGTTCATTGAGCTGCCGGTAAAGCGGATCTGAAATTTTGAGTGAAATACCGTAAATCCTCTAAAGATCGCCGGGGTCTCCAAAGATCGCCGGCCTCTAAAGAACGCCGGGGTCAAGTGGCAAATTTGAAATTTCGCCGGGTCTCCAAAGATCGCCGGGTC
>VICI01002330.1:0-17094 GCA_019593645.1 Akabosia matsudoensis
CCTTTCTTACAGGCCCGCTCGTCTGTTCTCTCAGGTGGTCCTTGACAATATGCTAGTAAGCCATTGCATTCTACAAAAATCGCGACGCTACAGTACGTATCTGAATGTATTTAATCGAATGAGAATGGGTTACACCGGATGCAATCAATGTATGCCAAGCTGTAAAAGCATCGGTCAAACATCATGATACCAACCAACCTAACCGATTATCCCCTATTCCAGCTAACCACCTGTTTTAGAAATTCTGCAGCGATTCATCATGAAGTTGCTAATCACGTGTGAGTGCGCAGTCATCAAAACCTTGAAGCATGATTACATGCACAATATATCTATTCTTAAGGCGTTTGCATTGGTATAAATTGCTCTTTACAATAATTGTAATTTGGAGCTCTATGAACTTATATTATTGTAATGGGTTTCTCATGAAGTTGCAGCTTGTAATAAAGTCTAGAACACAATGCCTCAAAGTGCAATATTGTATCACTTTCAAAGTTAACCTCATGTATTTATATGTAAAAGTGCAATACGTTTACTTTAAACTTGTTGCCGCATTGTACTCATAGGGTTCTAACAAGGTAGTGTGCTCTGGGCTGTAGTATAGTATGATTAAAATATGTTTCGGGTATGAAATTAAATGGAAGAAAATTTACATATACTATGTCATATATATTTTTATTGTTATAACTTCAATGAAGAGTAACTTGATAATAATTGTTGAAAGATATATTCGGGTTTGCGTCACTTGCTAGTCGTCGCAATGTCAGACTTTGGATCATCCCCAATACCCCCCATATCCTCCGTAGCCACCGTAACCCCCATATCCTCCATAGCCACCGTAACCACCGTAACCCCCATACCCAAAAAATCGAGCATTACGCTCATGACCAGCGTGTTCCGTTTCCAGGAATGGAATTGCGGCAGCCATGCTGACGAGCATCATCACAAAGAAAAGTGCAAAGATAACCTAAAATGGTTTCAAAAAACACAAATAAGATTACATAGCAGTATAAGTGAACATTTTAAAAACCCGAATTACCTTCATTCTGAGAAAATTGATGCAACAGAAAGACTTCGATTGTTTGCTGTGAATAACTGTCAACGGTTTGAGCGTGTCTCTGTACGATTAAACCATAACGTTGGTCAGTATTTATTGCTTTTTATTTTGCCACTGGAGTTACCAACGTATTGGTCATTAAGAAATATCGTTGAACGTTTTTTCCTCATTAACGCCTGAAGGTTGAAAAACATCATTACTAGTTTTGAATCATCTTATTCTTGGAATAATTATGTAGAATCTGGTAACCCATAACTGTTATGACCAAGTTGGTAGCATCAGTTAGGCTAAAAAAGTCTTTTTCTTGAAGGGGTGGTTAGTCATTAATACGCTTTATCTATCATGAAAAGTGCGTCATTGCAACTGCAATGACGCGTCTTGTGAAATGCCACCATCATTATAACTCATCAGTCATCTTGTCTATTTATGTAGCTACTTAGCTAATTGGTAATTTTTTAAAAAAAAGTTTGAAACTACAAGCCGATGGAAATCCCCGCAATCACTTTCGGAATAAAATTCCAAATTGGCGTGACAATCACTAAAACTTGAACTTGCATATGAGGGCATAATATGCCCTTTGATTGTGCATTTTTAAAATTCCCATTCATTCGTCGGAGTGTATTGTTCGGAGACAAATATTATCAATATAGTTGTTTTAAACAATAAGAACAAGACTCGTGAAGTTCGAATCAAAATTTAAATTTTGTTCAACGCATTGAGGTAATTTTATTGTAAACATTGCGTAAAGCGAGATACGGAAAACTACTTAATCCCTTACGCAGATTCACTTTCTCCTAAAACTATTCAGCATATTTGCTGGTAATCCAAAACGTACAACTGCATTTTCTGACGTCCCATTGCGATCAGTTTGAGTAGCCGCAGATGAATTAACTACCTCTCGAGCCGTGGAGATCTCGGGAATCATCCCGTTTCTTTCGACAAATGCGGAATCTGTTACTGCTGCTGATATAGCTTCTTCCATGCATTTTTTCCAGCTTGATTTATGCATGGGAACATGGATAAGAAGACTTGTATTATTTGATATATTGTTTAACACGCTTGCTTTTCCACGTTCTACACTAGTATTGTCAGGAACATTATATGAGATTAACGTTTTACTCGATACATATTTATTTTGAACATTCCTTTGTGTCGACTTTTGTTTCGGCGGATAAACTTTGCTGCCGTTAGTGGATATTATATCCTGACCGTTCTGAGGCGTTGAAACCAAACAACCCTCAACTTTCTCCAAAATACTCAAAACAACATCATTTACTGTTGATTTTAGGCTCGCGTCTTCGTCTGAAATCGCATTCAAGCTGCTCTCTCCGATTGCTCCAGTATTTAGAGGTATTAGAGAGATATTTTGCAACGATTTACAAGGACTTTCCAGAGCCCGAAACTTTCTTTTTCTTTTAATTGGACTGGTACAAGGACTGGCGTATACCTTTCTCGTTGGATTTTGAATGGCGTCTACTTTGAACAAGACTTCTGAAAGAACTGTTTCAACTTCAGGGGATGTATCAGGTATAATTGGACTGGTACAAGGACTGGCGTATACCTTTCTCGTTGGATTTTGAATGGCGTCTACTTTGAACAAGACTTCTGAAAGAACTGTTTCAACTTCAGGGGATGTATAAGGTCGCAAGGGATCCTTTGGGCATGTCATAGATTTGGCTGGTAAACGTTTGAGCTTGGCAATTGAATCCTGATGGCGTATCGGAGAAGCCCTTTTAGAACAGGTTCTTTGTCTTCCTGTAGTGGAACTACTTTCCGACTTCCCGCTAGGTTTTATATATACTTCATAGGATTTATTTGCAGAAAGGGTAGCATTTGATGTTTCATTTGCTTCCAAATAGTTTAGCATAAAATTGATGGAATCTCTCACATCTTGGTTTAACTTGCTAGGGCACGTCAACTCCATATTTCGAACGCTAGCGTTGATAATTGATGCATTGTTGCAGTTTGTACTTGTAGCATGGTTAGGGTTAGTAGAGTGGTCATCCGCAATAGTATCGACTAAGTTTTTAAGTACATGCTCGATTTGCAAGGTATCCTGACCTCCTGAATCGGTGCCGAAATTCTTTACGTCGAGCTGTATGATGACTTCATCACTCAGTGTTTTTATCTCATTCAGGGATTCATTTTTGGTATCAACGTACACTCTCTATCAATTCTCCAATTATAACGTCCAGCATGTGTTTAGCATGATTTTCAATCCTGCCAGAATCGGTATGTCTGTTGGTTTTCAAATTCCCCTCCGATTCCTCTAGCATTTCTATCAACTCGTTTAATACACGCGTTATTTTCATCTTATTAAAAACTTGATCTTGATTCTGAATAATATTAGATTTTTGCTCATTTTCCTTCACATTTTCTAGAATCGCATCTATGAGTAACTTGATTTCACGATGCTTGTATTGTTTTAGTGAATTCGGCAAAATATTTGACTTTAATTCGCTTTCCTTTAGCTTGCCTATCAACTTGCAATATTAGAGTCTTGATTTGGTTCTGTACAAATGGCACAAATTTGCTTTGCTCTTCACTAGCTATGTCATCGATCATACTCTCAAGTAAACTTTTGATCTGTCGGTTATCATTTAATGGAATATCAGGTAACGTAGAGACCGGAATGGAGGAGTGGGCCGTATTCTGAATTTGGTTTTTCTTGTTATCAATCAGCTCAATAATTTCATGCGCATTGTTTTCATGGGTGGGATTAATTGGAGAGCGTGTGGAAGCCACTGAGGGGTTCTCCTGATTACTTTGTTCTACTTCCTCTAGCTCATTCAAAACAGCATCAACTACTGACTTAACTACAGTCAAAATATCTCTATCCTCGTTTTCTGCATTAAAAAATTCAGAAAGTAATATTGGTTCTGTTATATCACTGCTCTCCTGAATTGATAGCACTACTGACGGCGATTCATTGTTGTCCTGATTAATTGAATCTGGACCTCCCATCATGCCGTTGAAATATAAAGATGATCCATGGACAACAAAAGAATTTATGAACTCCAGATGAGTTGACTGACAGGCTAATTCTCTTTCGTACCTGTCGGTAGCTTTAAGTTTCAGAGCATCATTGAGAAAATCAGGCGTCAAGAAACTAGTGTCAATTCCCTTCAGTATATCCTCCTTAATTATACATTTCATGTCTACGCAAGAAGGAACTTTCTTCTCCAAATTAGGCAGTCTGACTTTGAATACTCGTTGGTCACGAACTGGAGCTTGCGATGTCTTTCTTTTCAGTCCTCTACCTTTTTCTTCTTGCTTAAATACGCATGGTTTTGGATCAGTTGTCCACCAGTCAGTTAGCCAAGATTTAAAATGCCGTGACTTTCTCAACTTCCTAAACCGCTTGCGTGGAGGCCCATGATTCCGTTGGTTGGGTAGATATTCAATAACGTCTGAGCGTAATGGTGTATGCTGAGGGCTTGAACTGTCGCCATTGAGCATATTTACAAGAACTTCAGTAGCAAATTCTTGCTCGGAGTGGGTTGCGGGTGAAAGTTGCTTAAAAGGACTGCCATAGTTTGAAGGAGATCGGAAACTCCTTGCGATGGACTTAACTGCATATGTCCAGTGCGGTTGGGCCTGTGAAAAATCGGCTCATAATATTACGTAATTCTATGAACAATATTTGCGTACGTTTATAATTCTGTACCTGGCGTTCGTGGACATCCGTATTCTGGCGACGACCAATTGGTATAAGAAGGAACTCTTGGAGGAATCGCAATGCACCTTTCTGTTGAAAAATACACACGAGCTACTTATTAAGATGTTTTGTGTTAAAGAATTTTTTTTTCGTACCAAAGCACTTACCTGTGGACGCATCGTGCTTATCGATATCATCAGAGATCCAAGCGTTGTCCCATTTCCTATAGTCCAAATCCATATCTTCACTTGAGTAAAATTCGGATGATTCGGTGGAAGGATGGAATACTTCATTATCAGCTTTCGTTTGCTTGAAATTAACAAATATTTCACACTCTTCGAAACCACCCCATGATTCTGGAATAATAATGTACTGAAAATATTGCTGAGATGATCCGTCATTTGATTTCTTCCAGTTTTCTGGCGTAATTAACTCAAGCACTCGCAATGGATCGACATCTTCGAGTGGTGCTACAACTGAGAGCCTAACGGCACGGCAGTTTTCATCATGAATTTTATCACGAGCATCCTCAGTCTGGATTCTTTTGTGGACATACACGGGTTTTGGGTCTTCTATGAAACACGTTTGTACGTCTTTTGACACTGTTTCGGTTGTAACAGATACCTCTGCATCTGCTACGGAAATATTAGAAGCGCCTGACAACAGTCTGATGCTTGAGTCGCAAAATATGCCGTCTCAGAATTTTACGACCGATCAAATATCGAGAGTTACATTTTCTATTCAGCGTAACTTCTTCAAATAATGGGGCTGGTGGGAGCTGTATTTCACTGCAGGCTTTATCTGTGAACAAAGTAATACGTAACATTTAACAAGAGCTCTAATTGCGATTCAGGCATGATTTAGCAGTATGGTATGGATTCAATCAAAGTCAATTTATGTTTGTGTATCAGCCAAATGCATGTGACACAAAATAGTATCGATATTATTATTGACTTATCGTTCAACTTCTTAAGCAAAAGCCAAGTTACAAATGATCTGGAAACCGTTGATTACTAAAGTAGCGGAAGCGACCTCACAGTTCCTTATTTGGTGCAGGGGTTTGTAATCACGGAAATTCCGTATGTTAAAAATTAAACCCAAAATTGTCTCCGCAGAACAGACCTGAATAATCAAGGAGGAAAGTGGTCACGAGAATAGGACAAGCTTGATCTCTAATGCCCTTTGACCCGAAATTCTTCAACCCCCTCAAGCCAAACACACAAACGAGAAATAATCATCAGTCATGCGTTTCATAAATTGATGTTGCCAAATTTTTGACCTTGGGTCTTTCTGCATTCCTGATGAACCTTAATAAAAAGTCTTTAAATTTCTGGAAAATTCTGAACTTTGAACTGAGTCTTCTCACATAGCTGATTGTGAACCTTGGATATTTGTCAGATATCGGTTTTGAAAGGCCCAACTTCAATGGATGCACTGCTTCCAGAGGGGTTAAAAACATTGCGCCTCATCTGTGTATCCTGTCAAGACAAGGGACAGACAGACAAATAGTCAGCCGCTTGAAAACAAAAATAGTAATTGAAAATAAAGCATTTCACTAAAAAAATGTTTTCTGAATCAGTGATTGTCTTTTCACGATACTTTGTGTAATAGGGTACCTTGCATACCGCCTGCAGGGAACGACCACAAATTTCTGAAACCAACGTAACAGTTGGGATTTGGAATGCCACAGAAAATCCGAATTTAAGGCACGTTTCCAGACAACTGCTCCCTTATCCGAGTTTGAATGATGTGATACTGATCAAACTAACCAACCTTCAAATTACAAGCTTCATAATCATTAATGAGACCCTTCGAAACTATGCACGAACAAAGAAAAAATAGACACCTAAATTGAAGCATATTGTCTTAATGGAACACAATTGCTTTAGAATACCGAATTAACATTCGATTCGAGGATGTATGCATTCTTAATGAACTTAAAATGAACCCATTTATTGAACAATCACTCCTTGAAGTTGCGAAAAAACGATGAATACAAGTAGGGTAACGAATAAGGTGAAATGAAATTCCATTCAACCACAGGAATACGATTTCATTTAGGTAAATTATCTCTATTAGGATTACGATTTAAACAGCACCTAATTTTAATTTATGCCTCGTAATGTGCATAAAATCTCAGGTCGTGAATTTATGAAATTTCTAGCATGAGTTTAAAGGTTCATAGCCTTGCCATTGAACTGTAGCAAGCGGAAAGGGACAGGTTTCATTTTTACTTCATTGTAGTGATGCATTGTTATCATTAATAGACTCGATGTTTTTAGTGTCGGATTTCTGATAACATAAGGGTTTGGTTCCGTCGTTTGTTCTGTGATTCTGGGGTTGATACAAAGGAATTACGCATCCATCGGCTCTCCAAACAATCAGACATGATGAGCAGTTTAGATGCGGTTACTAGATAAACATCCTGTGAATCCGTGGGTCATGTACATTGGTCATAGAGAACATATAGTTTGATGTGTCCAGAATTTGGCTTTCTCTGACAACTTGGGGTTTGGCTTCCATAGTCACCCAATAGCCAAAGTCGTCTTTTCACCTCAATCTGATGAGATACACGTGATAGGCTTCTCAGAAAGTATCTGTGTTATGTTATGGTCCATTAAATATCGAGATTATTTTCGATAAGGTAAAAAGACGAAATTTTGCTTCGTGGTTAATGTATAAACCCCAAAAACATCTTTTTTCCCAAGCGTTGGTCTCAAAGATCCTCTCACCAAATATCCTACATTGTTTGGTAATGTGTACAGATAATGACTCTATTAGGTTGGCTTAACTTACCACTAATTATCTTTTATGTTTGTTAAGACGGCGTGTTACAACACATATCTTCCGAACACGTGACCGTTTCATTTGCGAATACACAATCAAGTTAATGTAGCAAGCACAATCAACTCAAATGATGAATGAGCAAAACATTGCGACAACATTTCTTGTTTTAAAACACCACGCTGCGTGTTGCTATCAAGCACCTAGTAGTTATCAAAATGATGAAAATATGAATTGCAAAGAGTGTTTATTCAAACGCTTAGCTTCCCTAGTAATTAATATTCATGCAATTTTTTTTGCGAAGCTTACCAGTCTCAAGCTGCATCATTCCATTTGCACTGCTGCAAAACTGACTGCAGTCTATGACCAGAGAACTCATAGGTTCGTTCAGAGTTTCATTTGCGAATACACAATCAAGTTAATGTAGCAAGCACAATCAACTCAAATGATGAATGAGCAAAACATTGCGACAACATTTCTTGTTTTAAAACACCCCGCTGTTTGTTGCTATCAAGCACCTAGTAGTTATCAAAATGATGAAAATAGGAATTGCAAAGAGTGTTTATTCAAACGCTTAGCTTCCCTAGTAATTAATTTTCATGCAATTTTTTTGCGAAGCTTACCAGTCTCAAGCTGCATCATTCCATTTGCACTGCTGCAAAACTGACTGCAGTCTATGACCAGAGAACTCATAGGTTCGTTCAGTTTCTTTTCTGCAGAATCGATTAGAATCTGGGGGACGTCGGCCAAATTATGACGGTCCACTATATTTGCTATTTGTTCTTCTGTCAACGCAGCTGCTAGATTGGTAGAAACCATGACAATAACCTTTCCCTGTAGAGATTTATTGCTAAACTGAATTGTCTCGGGCACGTTTGATATCACTCCATTGCTCCAGATATTTCCTAGCCCTCTTGTCATTTGTGTCCTTTTTATGTAATACGGATTGTCAATTCGTCTTGCCGTATTTTCATACAAACCTTGCCGTCCATCCATTATAGCGCAAATGGCTATAGTTTCTTCTTCGTTACACGATTCTAAGCAAAATGCGAAAGAAAAAATTTAAGCATGTGAAAATCATAATCCAAATACCATTTTATATAATCAAGCTAACACGAATAGTTTTTTAGTGGCAGAGAATTATTTTATTTTTAAAAATATAAAACTTTCTCTATCAAAATAAAGTTATTTGGGATTGAGACCATTATTTTTATCTTAAGCGTGAGCCACCAATTTCTACGCACGACCCATGATAATTTTGAAAAAAGGCGTGGTTCAGGAAATAATATTTAACCCCCGTGCAGAGTTTAACCAGTATTAATTTATCGAAAAACATTCGAGAATTCAGTTTTAGTGCCCGCGTAAACCGTTCATGAAAATAACTTTCTATGTAAGCCGCTTTTACAGTTCATAGATCGAATGACAATAATGTTCATACCATTGTATCTCTCTTGGAGTTGAATGGATTCCGTAATATTTTCCATGCTGTGGGGTTTCATAAGCCGCTCTCCTCGATAAGACACTGATGCAAACTCATAAATCAAAATGGCATTGTCTCCTGCCGTGCCAATCGCAAGATGTATCCCATTTGTCACCACTACACTCGCAGAGCAACCCGACTTATCTCCACACTTGGCATTTGAACTACTTTCCTTAAGTTTGTTTTGAAAATTTCGAAACCCCTGGTTAATTTTATCCTCCAAAGTTGACGCTGGGTTTTCCAAAACTTCATGGAGTAGATTATTCCTGCAATCAATAATAGTGTTCGGCCCATTATACCCCGTATATAAAGCTGCGCCATAAAAACTTCCGTGATTTGCACGTTTATACAGAGAATCTGTTGCTGTATTAGTGAGCGAATTCGTGAGAGGATACGTGCTAGCTTGGTAAGCCATTTTGACAGAATGACGTGGGTAATGTTTCAGCTTGAATGGGTTAAGAGCTGAATGATTCGTTGAAGCAATAAAATTTTATGAGTATTCCTAAAAGCTGGGTATTGTTTTTCAACTTTTCAAGGATGTTTCTCCCAGGTGGTGTCAAAAACGTGCCTGATGTTAGAAGAGGTGAAATCCTTTTGATTTACTTGTGTACATATTTGCATGCATCTTGTAACACCACCGCAACCTGCAGCTCAGATTTTTGCGAAAAATGTTCATGACCTCTTCAAAGAACCAACAGACCCCTTGAAATTTGTTTGAAATCAGATGCTAAGACGAAGTATAGGCGAATTCCGTAGTTGCATCGGATATGAACAGTGTTGCAACATTGTCAAAATCGTAGCTTCAAATACAAACGTGGTAGGATGCGGCTGACCAATTGTGAGCCGATGTATTGATTAGTGCGTTAAGGTCAACATTGCATTCTGGAGGTNTATAGGCGAATTCCGTAGTTGCATCGGATATGAACAGTGTTGCAACATTGTTAAAATCGTAGCTTCAAATACAAACGTGGTAGGATGCGGCTGACCAATTGTGAGCCGATGTATTGATTAGTGCGTTAAGGTCAACATTGCATTCTGGAGGTTTTCTCACTCAATATAGGTCATTATGACTCACAATCGATTTAAGCATTTTTTATTATCATCGTATCGCTAAATTTATAAGCTCAGTTTTGTTATTCGTGAATATTGATGGTATGTAGAGTATTCTCAAAATGTCTACTACTGAATTCTACTAACAATTTAAAGTATTAATGAAGTGTAAAATTGAGTATTTTGGCAGCAAATCATCGTTACTGGGGCTCATTATTCAAATGAGCCTCGATCATTCTTTTTCTGAGCACTTGTTGGGGGAAATCCTTGTACACAGCTCCCAAAAATGAAAGTGGGGTTTGTTGGAAACGTCAAAACTTCGATCGAACCTTATGGAAACATCGTTTTACCGATACTGCGAGTACTAGGCACCACACCACTGATTCCAGGTTGTATCCAACGCGTTCATTACGACGGACGTTATACGGCCACTAACAGAAGCCTATTACGAAAGGTAATAAGCTAATAAAATTTATCCTCAATGAGCTTAACATGATACGAATCAACAATTTTTAAGGTTTTCAGCTACGTTTGGTGGTCATTGATATGTCTACATTTATCTTTGATATTTTCATCGTTTCAACCTGGTTCATCGCCTACCATAGCAACAATATTTATTAAAATTTCCTGGGTGACGTATACAGTTTTTGATGTCACATTTATCTGGACATTTGTCAAACGCACTGAGGACATTTGCAAAATTTTGACAAATGGAGATCTCTTATGCATCACCTTGAAAACTTTCGACGGATCAGAAATATGCCACCGGAAACGAAGATTCTCTTATAAAACAGGATCCTGGATATGTTGCGTCCTTGCAATTATTTACATCGTTAGCTTTATCTTCTACATAATAGTGCACATGGTGGCAACTAGTACAGACTTATTCAATTTGTTCATGGGTTGGACAAACTCTAGTGAGTCCGTCAACGTCAGCTCATGTTTCACATGTTCAAAGCGTTTGAGGACCTATTATGTTTGCACCGTTGTACAGAGAAGCACTGAAAGTGTCTTTGGAGCAGCCATATTCACCGTATGGTTTGCAGTCGCATATTCGGTCGAATTTATGTGGATTATGTTTTTGGTAATGATGTCCTTGTTTGGAATATACTATAACAAGCTGTTCCAACTCATTTTGGAAATGGTTGCAAAGAAGAAAGCTGGAGCAACAAAGGTTGGTTTTAAAATTTAGTATGGTTAAAATTTAGTTCGAAATAAGTTGAGTAACTAGAACTCTGTCTTTGTATAAATAGTGCATTCGAATGTACTTAGCAGTTTTGGAACTTCTGGACAGTTTTAATCAAACTTTTGGAATGTCCCTCTTCTGGGCAATCATATATGGTTAAAATGTAGTTCAAAATAAGTTGAGTAACTATAACTCTGTCTTTGTATAAATAGTGCATTCGAATGTACTTAGCAGTTTTGGAACTTCTGGACAGTTTTAATCAAACTTTTGGAATGTCCCTCTTCTGGGCAATTATATCTTTAAGCTTTTATGCGTGCTTCGTTCTCAACGAGCTTCTCTCTGAAAGTACACGGGAAATACTTTTCGACTCAATAAACATACTCAGTATGTTTCCATTTGCAACGATGCTTTGGTTTGCTGGCGAAATGCAAAAAACGGTAAAACCGTTGTCTTATCTGCTGTAGACATACCATTCAAATAAATATTCAGTTCACACTGATTTTACCTGTTTGCATGCCGAAGGCTACGAGATTCCCGGGAGAAATTAGGCGAAGAACTTTAGAAGATGCACAATCCATGCAAATTACGTTCGCAATAATGAAGGAAATGGATTCGATACATTTTTACTGCTTATCAAATAATGTTGGATTCAAGGGGTTAGACTTTGTAACGATGACTCACAACTTTTCCGCACATGTGTGTATTCGACATTACCATTTATTCATGTAGAAGGGACATTTTAGAGACATGTGACTTCAATTTTAAAATCTTTCAGCTTTTGGGAATCATATTTACATACTCAGTCGTCTCTCTTCAATTCAAGAGGTCAGAGCAGCTAGCATCAACCTAAGTAAGTAAATGATGGAGTCTTCATATGATGCACAAAATGCGCCGATGTAGTCAAACGTATGTCAAACGGGATCATCTGATTTAATGCTATAGATGTTATTCGAAATTACTTTTACTTATCATCACAAATAATTAATCAATTTTTATGCTTGTATAAGGCAATTTTTACATCTTAAAAATGAGTATCTTAATTCTTTACAGCTACAAGGAATAATAAGTACGGATACAGTCATTGGGTTCTCATCAATTTCACTCGTTTCATCTACATACATAGGACAACCATAGTCCCATCCGCATCATGCAAGAAAGAGCTACTATTAACAGCAAAATTTAAGTCTTAATAGCAAAACTCATCATTTATCAATATCAATTAAAGTATTCCTCAATAAATGTATTCATCAATAAGATCCTAGGATAATATGTGTATTATCGAATTAGTTTAAAGTAAATTTTAAAATGTAACCAACATATTTACAAGGTTATTTGCAGTGACATCTAAATACTCTAGGAAGGTGCTTCTGTTCACATTGCAAAAGGGATAGGTCGATTTTACTGTAAGTGACTGGAAGGACTTGGCACTTTTATACGCATAGCTCTTTCGTTGTACGCTCTGGAGTAATCGTTGCTGATATTCCTTGCATACACTTTCAAGTCCATCAACAAAATAACATTCCATGAATGGAATCAATGTAGCTATGGCTATATCAAAGATTAACATAATGCCAAACACGAAAATTCCATCTTGGATCAATATTAAATATGAGTACCTTACAAATAAAAACCATCCTAAAGTTAGCAATCCCAAAACGACTGCAGTATGATACGCAAATCGTACAGTTGCTATCCATTTGTTTGCCAGTCCGGATGTTAGCTGGAACACTCTGTACATTCCAATTAAATTGGAAATCTCAACTTTCCCGATATTTTCTGTTTGAATTCTGCTACTGCCGTGGCCTAAACTTGGTCTGGAGGAGTGTCGTGGTAACGCATATTCCAAACAAGACGAGGATCCAACAACAGCTACGACAACGCTTACAATGATGGATGTGGCTATGCTTGTTCCATTGTAAAACGCCCACATTTCGATAGCTATCAGAACGAGAATTTGAGGCGATGTCCAATCGAATGGAATTTCCAGTCCGTATTTGATTATGTTATGCATTGGGTCCAGGGGTAGGCCTACTGTTAACAGAAACAGAGGCGGTATGAAAAGTGGAAAGACGCAAATGAACGTTACCAGAAAGTCAAATTTTGCTGCGTTTTGTAAGGCTACTTTGTTGCCGCTAAGGAATCCGATCAAGGGATGTTTCTCGACTTGAAACATTTGATTAAGACCTTCGATCATTTCATCCCTGTACTGGACACAAAGGGATCCAACGCTCTCAATCGCAGTGTTAGCAAGCCAAAGTCCGAGGCAAATTAAAGTAAAAAGAATTTCCTGTTGAGTTTCAAAGATGGACGAACCATTTTCCTCTGGAATTGGAGTTGGCCCGAAGATTTTGGACAGCAGGTAAAGCAGCAAACAGACTTGCAAAGTTTGACCCTGCCAATAGGACGCGCACCAGACAAAATACCGATATGACTCAATTCCCTTGAATTTCCGGTCGGGTTTGCTCCAGTAAAAGCCAGTAGCACAAGTATTCTTCTGAATGGATGAAAATCGAACACAAATGGAGTTTTTCATGGACTGGGTCAACATTTTGGAGAAAGTGAGTGTATGAAAGTCAAACTTTTCGTGCGGAAAGCTAGTTGAGTAATGCAGCATATAGTTTCCTACAAGTATGAATTACCTTTGGGATATTATGCAAGGACTTTTACTCGAATATAAATCATTGCATAATATTGCATGATATGGATTTTGCATTGCAAAATACGAATTATCAACTACTCTTGCAACATATCTCGTATAACTTTTTGTGGGATTATATGGGCGGGTAGAGAAAGTAATTCAAAAACGTTTCAATGTTTAAACGCGTTTTTTCGGATGTTTTCGTCAAAATTGAAAACGATAACACTCGAAATATAACATTTTCGTGTTTTTTTGCGTGCAAAAACGGGCAAAAAGCATTTCAAATTTTTTTTTTCTTTCTAAATTGTGGGAATAGGATATAGTTCTTTCGTACGTCAAAAGAGACAAAACTACTTGCTTCGATTATCATGAGGAGTCCGTTATGTCAAACAAAAAGCATTTCAAATTTTTTTTTCTTTCTAAATTGTGGGAATAGGATATAGTTCTTTCGTACGTCAAAAGAGACAAAACTACTTGCTTCGATTATCATGAGGAGTCCGTTATGTCAAACTGGGTTTCTCATCGAAAAAAAACGTGAAGTGTATAGTAAGGATAAGGACGAGAACTAATTATATGACGAGAGCAGGTTCTTCAGTCAGAAACTGGAGCCGAGTCTGGAATCTGATACTATTTGATGTGTCTTATCTTGTTACAATCGTTCTTCTATATTCCATAGGTATATGATCATGAACGTTTTGAACCGTTATAGGTAGGTTCATACTCTGATAGCATACTTACGTCCAAATGTACCTCATATTTGGACATTATCGAAAACAAAACACAAAAAATACGTTTTTAAGGTTTTTGGGACAAAAACGAAAAGAAAAACAAATTTCCTTTAAAAACGAAACTAAACGCCAGAATTCAAGTGTTTTCACTGCACCTGAAAACGAAAAGCGAATTTATGAAAATTTTTAAACGATTCCTTTCTCTAGGTCGGGCGTTGCAATTTTGAAACCAGAGCTACTGGAGTTAGGAAATAAATAAATATAAAATAGTTGTTGTGAAATAAATTGTTGCATATTTAAAATCAATATATATTATGCCCAAATAAATAGGTGCAACCTTAGATAACCAGTTATAGTAATTATTCTAGTTCTTACAGGGGATGATCCTCACGGACCAAATTCCAATGGATTGACTGCAAAAAATATATTTTGAGTATTTATACCCGCTTTACTTTATATCATATGTTGCATAAGCTCACATAATCATTGAATTAGTCAAAACTCACTTTATTCTAGCAAAACAAATGACATGCATACACTTAAAATATCACCTAACATTCTCATTGGCGTGTATGTAGGTTCGAATAATGGGTGGACGCTAAAATTTTCATGTTTCTCCTGAATGACGCAACTACCAACCTCCTGCTCCAGCATCTTCAAATCCACTTCCGGCTCCTGGCAAGTTGATGCCTCCTGGGCTACCAGGGAAACCGAATCCTGGTGGCCAACCATCATCTTTGGGACCGGGTCCTCCTACGTGTGAAAAGAGGATCAATATATCAGAATATTTTATAAACAAAGGTACCTTGCTATTTAGGCATTAAGTTAGATAGGTTTCGTTCCCATTTGGTTTAAAAATTTAAATAGCAAGATTATTAAACAATAATGTCTCCGACCTGGCGCTCCGTTGCCACCACTTGCACCACTTGCCCCGCCACCACCTCCTCCACCGCCTCCCCCACCGGCGCTGCCTTTTCCAGGCAAACCGTCATTCCCTCGTGCCCCAGCGTTTCCACTAGCTCCCCCACCTCCTCCGCCGCCGCCGCCGCTTGCTCGGCCGGGATGGCCGTCATCCCCTCTCGCCCCAGGGTTTCCTCCACCGCTGCTTGCTCGGCCGGGATATCCATCGTCTCCTCGTGTCCCAGAGCTTCCTCCACTGCCGCTACCTCGACCGGGATTTCCATCGTCTCCTCGTGCCCCAGAGCTTCCTCCACTATTACCTCTGCGATAGTAATCATCGTCTGCCCTTCCGCCTCCACGACTGGAATAACCATCATCCCCTCGTCCTCCCGTATATCCTCTGCGATTGTTATCGTCATAACTACCTCCTCCTCCTCCCCCACCGCCGCCTCCGCCGCCTCCTCCACCACTGTAACCGCTTCTGCCTGGCGCTCCGTTTCGATAGCCTCCTGGTTCACCTGGAGCTCCAGCTCGTCCACCATAAGCTTCCGCATAATATCCCAACGCCACCAACGACGTCACTACAACAACCTGCATGTAAACAGTGCACTAATTTATCGGAAGAGCTAAAAACCATTTCTCCAATATGCGTTATCCGTACCAGCTGGATTTTCCCCATGGTCAGCTCAAATTAGCCTTTTCAAAGAGATATTTTCCTAGCTTCTTCGAACCATACGTTACCGTCTACCTGGTCGCTAGCTTGGAAAACAAAAGCTTGATTAAAACTAGCGTACGCAAATCATTATCCTGAATGCCTTGCAATAAAAGCATTACGCACAAGCTATTGTTCTCTCATATCCACGAGTCATACAATTCACATTGACGTTACTTCCTTATGCATTAGTTATTTATCATTAACTGTGTCTTAAAATAAGTAAACTCTTTAAAAAACTGCAATGCTTCCGCGAAAATAGCATGAACTTCTCAACTGTTGTCATAACAGCTTTTACGGAGGTGGATATACGTGACATAATATGATCCCACCTGTTGGAATAGGTCTGCAAACGAACAGTTTAACCAAAATTTGAGTTAACAACCATAATTCGCATATTTTCCGTTGGTATGTGCTGGTTGACATGAAATATTTCTGTTCGTGTGCGAATGGCTATAAATACGCGTAGCACGTATTCACGTCCACTTGCGTGCGAAAATTTAATTTATAATGCTAAATAATTTGTAATTTTAAAATGTATCATTATTTGCACGTGAACAAGATATATATACTTGAGTTTAGACTGAAGATTTATAGTTTCATACCTAAAAACCCATCAAACAATTCGAAAGTCGTCGATAACCATTTTCTTTTGTACATGAAGGAATCAGTGCATCCTGGGCTTTGGGCGAGCCAAGTCTCCTAGTACAGCTATTTATTAAGCACCGAAGAGGCTTATTGTATTCGTTCATGTCCGTCTGTCTGTCTGTCTGCCTGTCCGTCTGTCTGTCTGTCTGTCCGTCTGTCTGTCTGTCTGTCTGTCTGTCTGTCCGTCTGTCTGTCTGTCTGTCTGTCTGTCTGTCCGTCTGTCTGTCTGTCTGTCTGTCTGTCTGTCTGTCTGTCC
>VICI01002331.1:0-17091 GCA_019593645.1 Akabosia matsudoensis
TCTTTTGATACCTTACTCGACCTCCTTCGACATGTTTCTGAGTCAGGGGAGGGAGTTTAGTGTTAGCATGAGATTCATTTTTGGGTTTTATATAAGTAAAGATAATATAGCAACTAGCAACAACAAGGTTGCCCTCTCCATTGGCTGGGATAGCATGAATGTAAGTCTGTTAATAAAGATACAATATCAAACCCACGAAACCGAATTCGGAAAGAGTCTAAAGCTATCAATGTATATCGCACATTCTTACTGTCTTCAAGTTTTCAAAACTTTTGACAAAAAACATACTCTCCTATCAATTAAGTTATTTATACTGGCTATTATGCGTTTTGGATACTTGCAGTTTTAGAGTATTAACAATACACTCCAATACTTTCCTGGTAAAACCATGTTGAAATTGGAGTTTAAATTGAAAACATCATCGATGAAAGTGTTGAACCTCAGTATTAATTGTACATTTTAGATGCAGTTTGTATGAGTAAAAAAGTCATCCGAAAACAACACTTGTTGTCAAAGCACTTCAATATGAATGTTGCAAATCGGTAATAGGGAGAAGAGAAGCGCTGCTTACCATTTCACCACGACACCAGTATCACAGATGAGATCGTTGAGCAGTGAACTGTTTAAACTGACGTATTGCCAAGCGTTTACAAGAAAGAAACAGGTATAGGTATGTGCGTTTTTTCAGGTTTTGCCAGTCGTAGGACAATTTTAATTTGCATATATTTTACACAAACTTACACTCATATATTGCCGACAACAAAAGATTGCCAACTGCCAATGACCTCTCTACATTTTTGGAGTTATGATAAATTCATCATTATTCTAGAATCGTTTATGGACCTTCATCCCAAGTTTGGGAGAACATACTGTATCATGAGAAAAGCTAAATAGCTACACATAATAAACGGTACAAAGGGATCAAATCGCTGGGGAACCTTACAAATGAGTGTAACAAACGATACTTTGGTGGACTATTAGAATTGCAACCAGCTAACCTGCGATCATTTCGTCTTATAGAACATCCACAAACAAAATCTGTACAACGGCAATTAGAATCATGAGAAGTGGGAACGGAAATCACTTGAAACGTTTTTGAAAAACTCATAGGAAGATTAAATCTACAGCAATCTAAATTGAATCTAATCCAGCTTTCGGATATTAAATATGAACTTTACTTTACAGAAACATGATCAAAAAATACTCTTATATCGAAACTTGCGCTGCTAATGGCGTAGTTTATGTCGAAATAATGGTGTGAAAATTAGTTTAGTATTTATTTCCCAATTTATAGCGACTTTGCATGAGTAAAACTGTTGGTTTTGAAACTCAATTCAATATTTTTGGCAAAGTCAGTCTTTATTGATTGTGATAGTGTGGTTTTCAGTTCAGGACCCCTGTAAATTTGTTCGTTCAAAAATGGTTGCACGCTTAACAATAAACATCAGATAAACATCAAGTAAGGTTAGTCACCAGTCAGTAACTTTTATTTACTGAAAATCCAAACGTCAGCTCGGGATGAAACAATGACGATGCTACTTACCTGGAATAATTTCAGAGAGCGAAAGTATTTTCGAGAGGAAGCTGTATGCAGAGTCGATAAACATCTTCTACTGTCAGCGATTACTTATTTTTTATACAGGATGAGGGTTTTTATCAAGAGCTCTTTGTTTTAAAAACTAAACACTGCATTTTACCGTTTAACTGTTGCCCAACGAAAGATTAACTACAAATCGTGTGTAGGCCCTTCTGCTTACTTTATAAAAACCCTTTAAAATTTCTACTTAGCAACTAAACTTTTGCATCTAAATAGATCTCATATCGGAGGAGAAATGGAAGTTGAGAACAGAAAAGTCATTGAGGAGTTATAACTAAATCAAATCCACTTTATTTGGGATTGAAAACAGGACATCCATTAAATTACGCTGAAACAATAACTCAAATTAGTTCAAAACAAAACATAGGTCAGGAAACCATGTTTGAAAGAATTGTATTTTTATTATGCTTTTATAGAATTTGTATCAACACTCAGTTTGCATTTGGAATAGGAACGTTGATTTTTTCATAAAGGAAAAAGCATCTTAAAAAATATCATAGTTTCAAACATAAAAATGAATGACATATAGGGACCTTTTGATTTTTGATGGGGTAAAATTAAATTAATCTCAAATTGCAACAAGCAATCCACAACTCAGACCAAAAGTAATGCCCTCTTTCCAGGAAATGTAGGAAATAATATGGCAATTGACATCGCCCAAAATATATATTCTGCTTATAAAATCTTTTACATTTCTCATTAGTTGTAATTATCTCGTGAATAATAAAATACATAATATACATAGCAAAAACAAATCATTGCAATCGATAAATAAACAACAAGAAGCTTAATAATGGCAAAATCTACGAATTACTAATAATACTAATGTAATATACAAGCCGTGCTACTACTGATACTCGAAATTTTGGGTGAAAGATCTACAGCATGCGTTAGCTTTATAATTTCACAGCCTACTTAAAACAGAGCTTGGACTAATCTTAGATGTCCGCAAAACCCGTATGCAAGGTTTGTTATCAGCTCGAAAGAAAAGTGACCCGATTTCGATAAAAGGTTTTTAATTTTTATATTTAAACTCCGATTAAGATTATTTATAGCCGTCATTGCTAGAAGAATCTAGTGTTGTAAACTGTCTTCACAACTTGGTGGGCAATAAGGAATTTGCTCCTGCTTTTCTTATTGACACAAACTTTCTTTATTCATTTTTCTGTGTGGTTGTAATACGAAAAGGATTATAGTCGTTCTGATAACACTACGAATGACGAGATAGAGACTAATAATGTTCTATGGAAATGAAAACTGTCGCTCCGTATCTGTATTTGCATGTTAAGCGTATACATGAGGTTCATCGGCCTGCTTCTCCTCCTTCCTAAAACAAGTCGTTTCCATTACGGCACGCAGATTCTTTTATAGAAAACTTTCACATCAACGTGCATACCTTTGGCTCATATTAAGTAACTATATTAGCGATACACTACATAAAATATCCCCATTTTCATCGTCATCAAGAATATGTATATTCATCTTCGTGTTCTTATCTAGTGTCGTCTTAATGTTCACCAACAAACAGCAACATTCAGCATGCGCATCATGAATAACATAAAGACAAAAAGGAAACCACGAAGTCTGCCAAACCACACCAGTAGTAATCTCAACTAACAAACCTTGCACAATCGCAAAGATGTCTCATCGTCTTCCATTACATATAAAACACATATGATTAAAGAAAAGTAATGATGAGTGTTGTGACCGTAACCTCGACATAAACTAAAGTAACTCATATTGTAGTCGATATTATTAGGGTGGACCCCGTATTCAAGTATCCGAATCCCCCTCCATCCAAGTATCCAAATTTCCCTCCATCCAAATATTCCACTATTTAATTATTTTACACGTCTCTAATGAGATAATCACTATTTATAGAGTAGCGTTAGCTGCTTCGTGACTTTATTCATGTCCGTCATTTTAAAAATTTACGTTTTTATACGACATTTCCTTTGTCGTATTTACATAAATCTAAGAACGTTTTTTATTGTGAACTTTTTTTTTACTATATACGTATAGTTTTCACGATGTTTAGTCAGTTTACAGTAAGGATGAGTTTTCTTCGCAGTTTTTATAATCCAAACCGTTAAAAGCAAACGTCAAATGATTGACGGAACTAGAAAATAAACCGATAACAAGAACATGAAATTTCTCGTAATGGGTATCCCCCGTTTGGATTAATAATAGAATCAATGGTCAAGCAGAAAGATGCATACTTACAGTGTAAACAACTTTCGCAATAAAAAAAACCTACATTCCTCTTTTAGAAAACAAAAATACATCATAACTTTACTTTATCATACTATCATTACGCGCTTAGAGAAAACTTATAATTGTACGACGACAGGCGGGCATATTCCCTTGCTCTACTTGATAAGTGGTGATTAATTATTTGCCCTTTTCACGCTTAAGAAAAATATTTGGAGGTTTGAATGGAGGGTATTTGGAAGTTTGGATGATTGTATTCCACCTACTATCATGCATTTTCCATTCCTAAAACGTAGCCCATTCATCCTATCAAGTGCTCATATTATATNTTTGCCCTTTTCACGCTTAAGAAAAATATTTGGAGGTTTGAATGGAGGGTATTTGGAAGTTTGGATGATTGTATTCCACCTACTATCATGCATTTTCCATTCCTAAAACGTAGCCCATTCATCCTATCAAGTGCTCATATTATATTCCTCTTAGAGAGTAGCAACATTTACCTTAGAGCGAAATTTTGAAAAAGTACATGTTTACGTACATATGTACTTCTCTGGCCCGAGAAACTACCATAGAAGTAAGGAAATTACTTTCGATGAAAATTCGAATTCAAAGTAATGAGTTCAAGTGGTGTAAGAAGTTCCGTATTTTTGCATGTTCTCCAGGTACATACTACAAAATGTGAAAATGATCCTCGAGTAATCACTATGTTTCATGTCATAGCATATTTCTTTTTTGCTGCATTTCAAATCGTTGTACCCTCATCCTGAGTGTAAGTCATTTCAAATGCAAAGGGTATTATTTGTCGCACTTTAAGACTAACATTACTCATTGTCAGCGACTTCCCCCTGACCAACCTCAAACGAATCTTAATGCTGGAGATGTCTAGGTTAGCCAAAAATAAAATCCTTGTAAGCAGCAAGCCCTTAAAATGTAGCGCATAAAATTCACACGACCTTGACGGAGAGGTTGCCTTTGTGTAAAAGGGTTGTACGACCATAAAAGAAAAAATGGTAGATAATCCGCTGAGATGCACAGTATCGAGTTTTTTGGGTAAAATTTGATGCATTCAATTCCCTCTCGCCTATCGAAACATGTAGTAATTTTATTCTCATGAGGACTACAAAGAATAAAGAAACCATTATAGTGATAAAGAAACCTAAGTGTAAAGCTGTAAAGAATCATAAAGGTTGAAAATTCATCCTAAACAGCGGCAAGAAGCTGTTGTTTACCAAAGTTGCTTGGTTATTGTCCTCTCTGTCTGTGGGCACGAAGGCAAAACAACCAAACAAGTAGCCGATTTAAATATAAGAATACAAAACAAAGAGACGGAATGCATATCGGATTTACGGAAGCATGAATACATTTTCTTTGATGTCCACATTTACATGATGATTAGGGTGGGGTGGGACATGTTATGGTAAAAAAAGTATTCAAAAATTCACTTATACAAAAACCCGCACAATTTGTATTCCCTTATTTGCTGAAATTGGTTTAGAGTAATGAAAGATTTCAAGATTTTCTAGCAGTGACGATAATGTGGGAAAATGTATTTAAGTTAGTTCGATGCCTCAAATGAGAACAATTGGTAGATGACTGCTAGAAAGTAACAGGATTCTCAAGCCTCTGTAAAACTGCAGCGAATTGACCGAGTGCTGGATAAAACGATAGGGGAACAATTATGAGAAGAACATAGATTTTGCTACAAACATTGTTGCATCTTGAGAGAGAAAAATCTTGTTAACATAACCTTGGTATATAAGTACCTCAGGAAGTTCGACGAACCTTCCATGGAGGAAGCCCGAAAAGAGAAACAAATGTGATTTATGATAATAGGAGTGCTCTGAAAAGAAGAAAAAATATTGGACGCGCATATAAGTTGGACTTTTTGGAACTGGGATCCGTGTGGAATAAAACGTTCATTATCGCACAGAAAGTATGGAAAGGAATTAATTTCAAATTAAAGTTGTAGTTGTAAACTTTCAACTGTTGTTCGTTCAAAGAAGGATTACGGAGGAATGTCGGACAACAAGACTCCTCTAGATTT
This sequence comes from Akabosia matsudoensis, assembly GCA_019593645.1. Lineage (NCBI taxonomy): Eukaryota > Metazoa > Arthropoda > Collembola > Entomobryomorpha > Paronellidae > Akabosia > Akabosia matsudoensis. Next base: position 5,853 of record VICI01002331.1, read on the forward strand.
GAATATCAGTCCCGTACATGCAACATGAGTATCATGGAGTAATTTTTAATATCTCGTTCATTAGTAATTTTTCTTCGGCTTAAATATGTAAGAATCGATGTGTCCAGCAAAATCGCGAAAATCGAAACTTTTTCTCACGCTACATCATTCTCATGTTCCATGTTGCTATCCATAAACGTTTTTAGTTATGTGCATGACTCTGAAAATTTCCCTGAGAGAAGCTCAATTTTTCTCAGCACATCGGTTGCGTATATTTATTGCTATATACTCTACCACAAAAATAAAATTAGTGCATGCGGTAACATCTTAGTAAAACGGTGCATGCATGCGGTAACATCTTAATAAAACGGTAACAGGCCTACTTACCATAAACATACTTACGCAGGGTGAATCTACGCATCTGCCTTGTCGTAAAGCACACTGAAAAAAATGCTTCTAGCAGAGAGAACCCGCTGCACTGCATGATCCGCAGTGAATCATCGACGGACGACGATGTAATGGTGATTATGCTCTTACATGTGCTTTCAAAGTCCCAATGCTAACTAAATACTAGTTTGGTCAGGTGAAGTGAAGGCGAAGAATATGCACTTACTTGTACCGCCATCGCACCGCTATAAACCAGCCTACCTCTTTATTTACAACTGGCACGTCTCTTCAAAAATATGGTTGAAAGCTACGTTTGTACAACTGTACAAGTGAGCTTCTTAGCTAAAGAAAATGAAGAAAAAGTAACGGGACTGTTTTTTGCTTTGAAAAATCTTTCAAGGCCAGAAGAAGAAGAACATCTCATCGATGGTTGAATGACCCTCTCAAGTAGTAGTTTTTTGTGGTGAGCCTTGCTTTTATTTGTTCACAGCCTGGAGCAATATTAAGGAAAATATTGACAAAAGCTACTGTTTTAAAATAAATACACCGCGAACGCATTACTTCAAATGTTGCATATATTTACAATCTCTGCTACATTACATCAGTACTGTTTAAGAATTTTCGAAATTTAATGGACAGCGAAAGTTTTTTAAAAATCTCAATAATTGAATTTATGGATCTTTAGCAAGAAACAAACTCTATGAATATTTATTTCTAAAATTAAGTGAAATAATGACGTTGTCGTAGGTATAATAATGATGACGAACATAAAAGTATGGAAACCGAAATAAAAGAAAGAATTATGAGAGATTACTTGCCTGGAAATCAATGTTGGTTAGCACGAGGAAAATGTGTTATTTGGTATTCCGTGTTATTAAGTTGGCAAGCTAACATGCTAATTTTAAACAAACATAGTTTGTGATGTGGGAACATTTCTTTATTACAAATCATTTCAAATTGAGCTGCCTGGAAATCGTTTTCATCCTTGATTTGTTGCTGTACATGATAAGTGTTATCGGAAACAAAAGAAGTTTTGGTTAGGAATTGCCACTGACACAAGTCTGCAAGGGTTTAGTTTTTTTATACCATATAATTTAAAATGTAGATCAACGATAAATCAGGAGATTTTTAACTAAATTGTCCAGCCTTTCTGTATTTTTCGTTAGTAAATAAAACCTTGATGCTTTTTCTAACACTTTACTTTTGTATATGAGGAATATAAAATGTATGAAAGCGTGAAAGATCCGTTCTCCCGGTATTTGGAACGGTAAAATCGTCATTTCGTATGCTCTTATGCAACCTCATCGTTTCTTTCGCCATTGAATCACGACCGAGCCGTTATCAAAGTAATGCTGACTAGTTTCACTGCTTTATTACGTGGTTTTTGTAAGTGTTTATGTAGACAAGGGATAACCTGAGGCTCTACTACAGAATCGGTAAAAGCACGTCGATTCTGTTTCCCACGAAAAACGTGCTACCACTACTGTTTATTCCCATCTCAATTGCTTTTGTTAAAATGCAATAATTTATAGAAACATGGGCAAAAATTTTGCAAAATTAGATTAAACGTGCATCAAAAGCAAATACATAACCAACAGTAAACGTGTGCTTAACATGAACTTATCTACCACATGTCTAACAACAAAACATGACTTGTATTTCGTCAAATTCGACATATCCCTAATACATATTCAGTACTTTTCCTGAATGGTGAATTTTTATCCTCCAAACTGCAGTGTTCTTTTAGCCGCCAAACAGTAAAAGCGTTTCACTTCATTCATAATAGTATGCATATGCAATAAGTAATTTTTAAAAGAATTTTCAGAAGTTTTTTATCAGTATTGAAACCCTTTCTCAAGAAAGAAGTAAAATAAATAAATATACTGGCGGCTCTTCAGCTCTTTCAAGGCAGAATTAGGCTGGAGTGCTCGAAAAATGAAAGTGTTCGAGAAAAGTTTTCGAGGACCACCAAGTAGCATGTGGACGACTTAGAGTGTAAATATGAGGCCCTGCACGGGCCGAAAAATAATTATAATTAATTGAGGTATATGGAACCGGAAAGAGTTATGTGCAACGGCACACATAGGACTACCAAATACCACCCGGGGTATATGGATACCAAACGGTGAAATATACCGAAAATTTAATGTACTTTCTTGTTTGGAAATTTTATGCAAGTTTTCATACTCATGGGATGTTATTGATGAAATTCCTTATGCAGCTGCACAACGTTATAAAAGATTTCAAGTTAGGTTTTACTGGGTTGAACTTGACAATGCGGGCAATACATCGACAACATCGAATTTTTGGTGTCCAAAATGTCCCATTCGGACATTAACTTTCGCTTAGACTTCGGTCCCGTTCTTATATTACCATGCAGTATAGATTAGTACAGAGCTGACTAGGGCTGAGCTGTATAATTTTATACATTATTTATTTAAAGATTGGCACTGTGTCTTGCAATCACAGCAGAACAACTCAAGTACCTAACCTTCAGAATTTGCGACAAATTGTGGATGAGTGAGAACTATTCGGAAAGAATCATTTTTTGCCTGCTTTCACTATCCTTTCTATACACCACTTTTGTTATTTAGGGAGTAAGTTTTTTTCACGTATCCTTACGTAAAAGCGAAAGAAGGCAACTGCAAATAAAAACCTACATTAACATAGTGTTTCAACCTTTGCAATGTGTATTGCTTACCCTAGGACTCTGAAACTGGCGAGTATAGTAATAAGGCGGACAAGAACTAAAAAAGTCTCATCAACAGCAGCTTCGCGTGGCGCATCAAACATTTGTAAGATGCGTTATGATTAGACAAAATAGTGTCTGTGGTTGAATGACCGTCACCCACCAAACTAGTGGCTTTTCTCTGCTGCGCAATGTATTAGACAGAAGTAGATGCATCCTAATCGATTTCATAAGAAATTAGGATGACTATAATACTGGATTTTAATCCTTCTATTCAAAACTTAAAAAAAAGGTTGCATGTTATACAATCAGGACACTGAATTTCTTGTTGTTTGATAAGTATTATGTGTTAATATGGATTAAGCTGATCATTTAAAAATGTTTTATCTTTTTTTTAGGATGGTGCAAACTTAGAGAACGATACAACTTGATTTATTTTTGCATGAGGACTTGGTCCTACGTGCGTAAAGCAATAGAATAGAACTATGCAAATGCATTAACATATAAAATGTTAATGCTCATAAACCCAAGTGACAGAACTTACGCTTGAACCTTTCCAATAATGAGATGTCCAAGCAGTAACGGTTGATCCGAACAGACGCAGTTTGAAATTTATGAATTTTGGTTTTATGCGACTTTGCGCTTAAATGGATTGTCTCTGTTTCCTAAACACATCAAAACTCGATTCTCTTACTATTACCATGAAATAACAAAATTAAGTTGCATGAAAGATTTCACTTAGCATTTGTTCATAGGTAAAGAGTACCATATCAATCTTCCAAAATAGTGTTACCTCGCACTTCTCAGAGACTGCATCTTAACAAATAATACTCACATTGAATCCTCATGTTACTGGTATTTAAAAGTTAACGCCTAAAAAATTATCCTGATTCATCGTAACTTGTAGAGCCAGTAGACGAGGTTCTATCATCTTTTATACTTCCGCTATGTTAATGATATTTTGTATGAAAACGTTCCTTTATAACTTTAGCTCACGAAAAGGAGGAAAACCTGCACATTGTTAACTGCTATCTCTGATACAACCGTTTGTTACGGGATCTTGTTACTGTAGATAGTAGGTTCCTGTTTCAAATGAAAATGCATAAAAGGTATGAAATGAATAGGTATAATAACGACACGACTTTTACCACTACCTAGCTACTAGTTTATTTTCTCTTTGCGAGCACAAAATTCATGCAATTTTCTCAGAAATAAAACGATCTAGCGCGATTCTCAAAAGTAGCGAAAGGCGTTTGCAAGATCTTCATGACGTCATGTTTTTAAGACTATCTGCAAGACTCGCTATAACACAATCTGCAAGACACGCTAAAACAAAATCTGCAGGTTTCCTCTAAAACACGATCTTCAAGCTGCGCAACACAAAATCTTCATGATGCAGTAAACAATACTTTCATGATCTATAAATCAATAAATCATACGCGATGCGACAGATTTTTCCGTAGGTCGTCAAAGCGTTTTTGAGATTTCGCGATAACAGACAGACGGACAAGCAGGTAGGAGAGGATATTGTACTGGAGGCAGAATAAAATACGAATAAAACTGAAATGCTCTTTTTCATGCATTAAATTGTAATCATAGGTCGATTCATAATATTTCGATTATATTGTGTCAACTTCAATTTTACTCCTGCTTAAAGTTGACGCCCGAAACGCTAAGAAAGAGCGGGATGTTATTTAAAGGACAAAAGTAGTGTTACTTGCCGCCCATGATCAACTCTCATACGAAAACGATATTCTGCGTTATGCCTTCAATAGTTAGTAAACCATGCTACTTTGATTCGTGAAATGACTATAGTGTCCACCACGTATTAGATCAGCTGTCCTCTCTGTTAATGTTATTCACGAATCTAGGAGTCTTCTGTGTTTTTTCCACTATTATTCAGATGACTAAAAAAATGAAAGAAATTTCGAGCAAAGTAAAGTTTGTGTTGTGTTTTGTTGGCTCTCCAAAATTAGTTTTGTTGAGTTTCCGTTTGTTATGTGTAACACGTTGTGCGAATGAAGCATTTTCTTTAAAGAAGGAACACATCTCATGCTAATAATAATAGGGCTGTGAGGTACAAACACGGTGGCATTGGTATCCGTAGGAGAAGGATCAGTCGTAATATTGAATGGAATGGAGACGTTTCATAGCAAGCGTAGAGATGTTTTTCGTGCCTCTCTATCATACTGTTAAGCTGACTGCTTTTCCTTCGCAACACGTTTGTTGTTCCACTCGCATACATTTGACTCAGACTTTCGTTCTTTTAGTCTCTGCGATTATTACATGGTTCATTGAACTATTGAGTTCAACAAAGATGCATGGTTTGATGATGCTGCTGATGTGGATTTTTAAGATAGATGCACTCTCGAACCACACACACAACAACTAACTACCATTACTATCAACATCATTATCATCACAAATTGGCTGTGTGGCAATGTGATGATGTGCTGTGCTGTGTACATAAGGAGTTTTGTTATTTCTTGCAACTGACGTTTACGCAAGTATGAAATCTAGTTTAGCAGCGAGAAAACAATTATTGATCATATGTAATGAGATGAAATTTGCGAAAAAGACGCACATTATGTTGTTAAAGGAAATTAATAGTGATTGACAAAATATTAAATAACGTTATTACCTTTTTTCGAGGCATTTCCGGATGAAGTTACGGTACCTCCTCCGGAGTTATTGTTAGTTGTAGGTGGACTGGTTGTGGTGCTATCAGAGGGTCCATTATCACTCACATTTTTAGTTGAATCTTGTACTAGCAGTGGTGAAGATGCAGATGAAGACGGATCAATGGCACTAGAACAAACTGGACTGTTTCTGGATGATCCTAGATCTGGAGTTATCATCATTTCGGTGTCTTCTGGTTCCATCTTTATATGTGACACGTCGGTGGGGTTACCACTGCTTGGATTTGATTCCATAGGGGAACTCGCGCTGCCAACGAGAGAACCTGATGAGCTGCCAGTGCTCCCTGATCTTCCTCCAGTGTTGCGTTCGGTATCGTTTGCGAACGTATCAAACAAGTCATCCGTAGTTCCGTCATCACAGAAGCTGAGTTCAAAATCGAAGTTACTCTGGCCATTAAGGGAAAGTGATGAGGGTCCTTGAGACACTCCTGTCGACTCCACTTTGAACATTTTGCTAATAATACCGTTATTACTTGCGTAATATTTGGCTGAGTAGTTTTTGTAAAATTTCTAACCTTTTCGGTCATATATTGCGACAGGACCTAAAATAATAAACAGGTAAATCAACAAATCAAATTATTGAGTGAACATATGAAACGCTAAAGTATAAAAACTAAATCCTAGATTTTATGCCTTGCTAAAACTCTGATGCTCGAACCTACGAGTTAACAATGTTACAGATATAAACTTTATCTGCCTTTTTTTCAGGTAAGATAGGTTGGATTAATTCCTAGCCTGCTTGATTTAAGTAGCGAAAGAAAGCCATTTTTGTTTCAAATCGTATTAGGCATGTTTGGACAAGTAGAGCGTTTCCGTGCACAAGGCCAATGTTCATAGACAAAAAGGCTCTAGCATTATTCTCAAAATTAGCGAAAGGCGTCCACAAGATCTCATATATTCGCTAAACAAGATTTTATAGGGACGATAAACAAGATCTTATACATGCACTACATAGGATCTTCATGAATGATCTCTGCGGTCTACAATTCGTTCAAGATGTTCCTGATTTTCTTGAAACTTGCTTCCAAGAATGCATTTTAGCAGACTACCATATGTGCCAAATTTCATTCCGTACGTGGAATAGTTTCTGACATTTTGCAATAACAAACGGACTGACGGGCAGACACCCAAGACAATTTTACGTTGTAGTTTTCGCAACTTAGAAAAGCTTTAAAGGTTTATGTTCGAAGAGTAAAGGTTCGTACACGGCGAACTGTGGTTCTGGGTCTTCGAACAAAGATTCCATTACTCCATAAAGTTCAATGCTCATGATTTCCTACAAATGCTTTTTCTTTCGCTACTTCAAGATTTGTGAGTGCAAGGAACTGACTAAAAAAGATGTTAATAAAATACTTAAGCAGGACTGGAATAAAAATGGAACTGCAGTTAGGTTTTCAAATTATGTAAAAAATCCTCTGCAGTTGGTGAATGTTTACCCTTTGATTTGTACTCTTCCAAAGACACCACAGCAATGAGCACAGAAAAAGACGAAAGACAAAAAGAAACGGCGGATTGAATATGTTGGTTTAGTATGTGTATAGGTCGTTGAACTACTATGGAATACTCATTTAGACACAAAATTTTGTCAGCCAATAAATAAAATAATATGTATTTTGCAGTTATTAGCCGATTTGTCTGAATCAATCGTCCGATAGTCACCTCTGAGGACATTTGTCTTCATGCAATAGTAGGATTTCTGCAGCCATTTTTAACATTATGAGTGTTTAGAATTGATATCAGCCGATGGAAAACTTCACAGGTATTATTTCAACTTGTCTGCAGTATGCGTAAAGTTTTATGAAACAGTATATTATATAGGTACGAATACGTAAAAAGCTTTTCCGTGGGTTCATATCTGCGTCAACTGCGCGTTGAAGATTTCACTTTATTTTCGCTTGTTTCTATAGTTTCAGCCACCTACAACGTGCATGGGGTTGGTTTTATATTTCTTCAGATTTTCCCTCGTGTACTCTAATGATCAGTAAATCCTTTCTGCAATCTATATGCCGGATGCCTGCGTGCTATATTTAGTTCTTTTCCTTATTTGCGTCTAAATTATGCATAGAGCAGGAGACACAATTTATTTGGGAAGGAGAGGGCACAATTATTGCACAATGACACGGGTAATTGCTAATATCGGAGGATCTTCGGTTGGAGAAAGGTAAGTTGTAAGTGAAGTACGTGCTCCAATGACAAAATATTAAACTTGCGATGGAAATCCCTTACCTTAATTCATTTTATTCACGAGATTCGCAAATTCATCAGGCCTATTTTCTCCCTTCACTTGCACTTTCTTCACGTGTCCACTTTCTTGAAGAGTTCATTCCACTTTTCAATTCCTGCTCTTTACTATTGCATCCAAGACTGGGATGAAAGCTGCGTGAGCTAGAACATTGCCTAAAACCTTTCCCGTCACCTCACTATCGTTTTGTGTTTTGTTTGTTTTAATCAATGACACACATAAACCAAATCGCAACTAAACAGCCTTTGCGTTAATCTAGCTTTCTATTTGAGTCCGTTTCATCGCTGATGTGTTTCACGCTCTTTGCATTTGGAATTGCCGGAAATACGTTGAAAAACTTCCTTAAATCTGTAATAGAGAGAAATGCTATCACAGAACTTCTTTCTCGCACGCTCACCCACAAATTCTTCTTGATATTCGTTCCGAATAAAAAAGTGTGCATGTATGTAAATGCTCCAAACTTACTGATATGTCTATCGTACAAGCCACCACAGGGCCCTCAGAGTATCTTACGGTAAAATGTGTGCTAACTTTCTAGTAAAGAAAAACCAATACATATATACAAGTGAGTACACATGTGAACAGATAACTCCCAAAAACACAGACCCATAGTTGTGGGCCAGGTTCGCTTTCCAAACAACCCCGTAAAAGCAGTCACCGGCAAAGAAAGTACAAATTATCTAGTACAAATTTATGTAACATATTAAAACTGTTGAACGTACACACAGGTTCCCGGTCCAGAGAAGTTTAGAACGGTATGACTGTTTACCAAAACAAGTAAATACATTTTCTCGGCATTTTCACGCGGTGAAACTGGAGAAATCTTTAAATCGCCAAATTTCATAAGCTTATATGGTTTACAACCAGCTTAGCTGTTGTTTTGGTGTGCTTATGTGAAGACGTGTTGACAACGTGATATCACTCACTCTCACACAACGTACACCGACGAAGGTAGAAAGAAAACTGGAAAGAGGAAGCTTTTGCACACATAAAGTAGAGGCATAAACAGAGTTGCTTAAACCGAGAGCTTACTAGTCACCAGGCGTATTACACACTGTTTCAAGTTGAAACATTTGAATTGAGCGATAGGGAGCTTGAGGCTCAACTATCGGCTCTGTCTCGATCGTCAACAACAATAACATATACAAGACCCGAAAGAAAAACCTGTAGTTGCTGAGAACTTGAGAAGGTATACTAATGGATCTGCAATCTTCTTAGGCTTCTCCGCTTTTCCGCCTTGCGTAACACGCTCATTCAATGAGAATAGCGTGGCTGTATAGTGGTAAAATGATAAAAAGAACAGATAGGAAAAAGGTACCGAATAGAAAAAAATACGAAGTACAGTATTAAATTTAATCATAGTAAAGTACAACATCCGTTAAAAGTAAACAGGAATGCGTTTTGCAATGAAATATATACAGACGAAAACAGTATGCATAACAGTATGATGAAGCATGCTACTGTTTGCAAGTTATGTAAATTGAAAAATTGTCTCTTTGGTTGTTCACCCCATGGCCCCATACTTAAAATATCACTTATCCATTTGTCAGTGGCTCAAACTTAAAACCCACGCTGATAAGTTTCTATGGATCACTTAGGTTTTGATACGGGAAATTACTTACAGCAGGTTAATTTCTTGAATGAAAAGTAGTTTTGTACTGTTGGCAAGTGGTTGTGAGCTATATGATAGAAAACTAATCATTACTAATATAGACGTACATAACTTTGAATTTGAACAAGACTATAACAAGTACTGGTTTATTTTTTGGCGCCTGAATATACCCTGCTTCTGATATACTGTCAACTGTGTTCGATTGCTTCGAAACGTTTATTTTCAAAAATTCTCCTTGTGTCGTACACAATATTTTATTCGCTAATTTGATGTCGCTCAGTAGGATCATTTCATGACTTTCGACGACATCATTACTTTTATTCTACCAAACTTGGGCAAATAATCTTAGGTTTTGGAAAAATTCGGTTTCTTGGAATTGGCAGACTTATATAAAACCCCAAATCGCCTATCGTCAAACTCAGGGCTTCTCGAAAAACCGATCTCTATGTAGGTGAGATGGGTGGTGACTGTTTTGGCGTAATGAGACATGGCCATCGGGCCAGAAGAGAACATCCTAACGGCTGTAGTGACCATCGATGAAGGGAATCAAGCGCTTGATAATTCACCCCTTGAAGCTTTTTTGAGCGTTAATAGTACCCTTGGAAACAAAAGGTTCAGTACAGTTATTATTATTAAAATAAACCATTATAGCTGTCATCTATTCAAACTTGAGACACCCATTTTCGAGCTGCAAGTGATCTGCAGTCACTTTTTAAAACTGTTTTTAAAGTGTTGGACAACTCTATTCGCTAATGTTTAGCTCATTTCACTCTGCCTCTCCTTGGAACTAGATAGCGTAGACACTTACATTTAGAAAGATTCCTTAGGGATAGAGAAAAATACGTAGAATCGAATGAAAGTACTGGTCGTTCAATCGCACGGCCACAAAATCTGATGCCGAGCTTACAACCACGCTCGCGCTCGCTCAAATGTACGCTGGTTGCTTGCGAAAACGTACGCTGTATATTTCTGGGAGGGCATACAAATAAATGAACGGCCAGTGTATAAAACCCCGTGTAGCCAATAGTGCACTTAAGAGAATCTAAACAAATTGATTACCTAATCGAACAGTATAGAAGCGGGCCTTATGGCCTTATCTTGGGTTTTGAATTGTGAAAAATCCATTACCGTTGTGCAGATTGATTTCTCCCTTTCCAACATTGTTCTTGAACTTGATATTCACCTAATAAAATAATCCCACAACAGACTTTAAAAATTCAATTGCTTTGATATTCGTTTTCAAAGACGATTTTTCGGAGAATTGTCATGAAGGAATCATTATGAAATGTCTTACTTAATAACATGTAATCAGGAAATTCGCTTCGGCCTCAGCTATAGTAACGCCGGAGCCAAGCTTAACCACATAACACTTTTCTTTTGACCATAAAAAGAATGCATTTAGATGGAAAACAAAGTACGATTGATGCCATCTTTCTTTTATCCGGTTTACTAGAACTAGTCGTTTTCATCTTTTGTTTTCTGTTAGTCTCATAGACTTCGGGCACTGCTATTCCACACATGAAAATAAACCGGTACAACGGAATACCGAAGTAGCGTAAGCAATGAACAAAATGCGCAAATGTTCGTGTCAAGCAGACAAAATATGTATGCTCAAATTGTGCCTAACAACG